>CAUYRH010070013.1:0-17066 GCA_963574655.1 Perodicticus potto
AATTTTAATGCAATTCCTATCAAAGCTCCATTGTCATATTTTAAAGATCTCAAAAAAATAATACTTCATTTTATATGGAATCAGAAAAAACATCAAATAGCCAAGACATTACTCAGAAATAAAAACAAAGCAGGAGGAATCATGCTACCAGACCTGAGACTCTACTATAAATCGATAGTATAACAGCATGGTACTGGCACAAAAACAGAGAGGTAGATGTTTGGAACAGAATAGAGAACCAAGAGATGAATCCAGCTACTTACCATTACTTAATCTTTGACAAGCCATTTAAAAACATTCAGTGGGGAAAAGACTCCCTATTTAACAAATGGTGCTAGGTGAACTGGCTGGTGACCTGTAGAAGACTAAAACTGGACCCACACCTCTCACCATTAAGTAAGGTAGACTCTCACTGGATTAAAGATTTGAACTTAAGACATGAAACTATCAAAATATTAGAAGAAAATGCAGGGAAAACTCTTGAAGGAATTGGCTTGGGTGACTATTTTATGAGGAGGACACCCAGGCAATTGAAGGAGTATCAAAAATACACTGCTGAGACCTGATCAAACTAAAAAGCTTCTGTACAGCCAAGAACATAGCAAGTATAGCAAGCAGACAGCCCTCAGAAAGGGTGAAAATATTTGCAAGTTATGCCTCTGACAAAGGTTTAACAACCAGAGTACACAGAGAACTCCAATGTATTAGCAAGAAAAGAACAAGTGATTGCATTGTAGGATGGGCAAAGGACTTGAAGAGAAATTTCTCCAAAGAAGACAGGCGCACGGCCTACAGACACATGAAAAATGCTCACCATTCTTAATCATCAGAGAAATGCAAATCAAAACTACTTTGAGATATCACCTAACTCCAGTAAGATTAGCCCACATGACAAAATCTCAAAACCAGAGATTTTGGCATGGATGTGGAGAAAAGGGAACTCTTTTACACTGTTGGTGGGAATGCACACTAATACGTTCCTTTTGGAAGGATGTTTTGGAGAGTACTTAGAGCTCTAAAAATAGACCTTCCATTCGACCCTGTAATTCTTTTACTAGGTTTATACCCAGAAGATCAAAAATCACATTATAACAAAGACATCTGTATCAGAATGTTTATTGCAGCCCAATTCATAATTGCTAAGTCATGGAAGAAGCCCAAGTGCCCATCGACCCATGAATGGATTAATAAATTGTGGTACATGTGTACCATGGAATACTATGCAGCCTTAAAGAAAGATGGAGACTTTACCTCTTTCATGTTTACATGTATGGAGCTAGAACATATTCTTAGCAAAGTATCTCAAGAATGGAAGAAAAAGTATCCAATGTACTCAGCCCTAATATGAAGCTAATTTAAAGGTTTTATATGAAGGCTATAACCCAACTACAGCACAAGAATATGGGAAAGGAGGGGAGGGGGAAGTTGGGGTGGAGGGAGGGTAATTGGTGGGGCCACACCTATGGTGCATCTTAGACGGGTTCAGGTGAAACTTACTAAATGCAGAGTACAAATATTTTCATACAATAACTAAGAAAATGTCATGAAGGGTATGTTAAACAGTTGATGAAAACATTTCAGATTGTGTATGAAGCCAGCACATTGTACCCCTTGATTGCACTAATGTACACAGCTATGATTTAATAAAAAAAAACAAAAGAGAAAAAAAATCACAGGATGAGACACATTTAAATCAGTATGTGTGAGGGCAAGGGCATGGTTAGAGGAAAAAATGTTATTTTATTACCATGTCAAAATTTGTACTCTGAAGCCGAAAGTCATTTCATATGTATGTAATTGTCTCTACAAAGTTTATACCCAAATTATATGCACTTATATACATAGCTTCAATAGGGGGTTAGCTATTTTGTGACTGTAGTTAAAAGGTTTGTAACACGACAGAGGAATGTGACATGCGAACAGGTGACTGAACTAACAGAAGAATTCACGAAGAATTAATGCAAATCCACAGTGAGAAGAGGAAAACAAAAAAATATGCAAAATACAAAGTGCAGCAACCAAATAGTTTGATGATGGTGTGCATGAGAATGAAGTGTGGAGGATATGAAACTAAAGTGAAGATTTCCATAAATACCACACACAGAATAAAAGGAAACTGAAAATTTATCAAAAACTATAAACCGTGAGAAGCTAGTCAAAAAAATAACTGAGGGGGCATCACGATTTCCAGAGATGCATATGCATTCTGACAAGCTGGAGAGGCTGTTTTCCATGGTACTTAAGTGAGAATACAAGGTGGCTCTATTTATTCAATATGATATATATTTAATGTTGAACTATTAGGCAAAATTATTTCAATTTTCATGTTCATTCACAATGTAATAGCAATGATAAATTTTAGTAATTATATTTGTACTTTACTCACCATAATGTTTGTCTCATGATTAATATATACCCAGGGGTACTAAAAGAAGTAGATTTCCAAATAATAGTTATATTAATGGAATTAATTACATATGAAATCCATGCATCATAATAATCCATTGAAATAGATATTGTGCTTGAATGTTTGTGTGTATATAATTATCTCCTATACTATATGTTTACTTCTATTTTTAAATTAAACTTTTTATTTAGGAATAATTTAAATGCACAGGGATTTGTGGAAGAAATAATAGGAAAAGATTCCTTGTCCTCTCTACCCAATTTCTCTAATGGTAACATATTGCAAACCAGTGGTACAGTATCCCCACCGGGATATTGGCTTTGACACAGAACAATTCCATGATCAGCTCTTCTACTGCTGTTTTATAGCCACACCCAGTTGCCTCCTAACACAACCATTCCTAAACTTTTGAACTCTGCCATTCACTAATCTATTCATTGGTTTAATTTTGTTATTTAACAAAAAGTCATACAAATTGAAAACACAATATGCAATCTTTGGAGATTGATTTTCTCCATTTAGTATAATTCTCTGGGGATCTATTCAAGTTGTTTTCTGTATCAATAGTTTCTTCGTTTTATTGTTGAGTACTATTTCATGATGTGAATGTGCCAGTTTGTTTAACTTGATGGATACAGGATTGTTTCTAGGTTTTGCCTATCAAAAACAAAGCTGCTATAAAACATCCATATACAAGTTTTTGTGGGAGCAAGTTATTATTTTTCCCTGATAAATGCCCAGGAGTACAATGGCTGGGTCAAACAGTAAGCACACTTTTTTTTTTAGAAAAACAGTATGCTCTGATGCAGCATCTGCACCATTTTATATTTCTACTAGCAATCTGTGAATGATCTAGTTTCTCTGTATCATTGTCAGCACTTGGTTTTGTCACATTTGTTTAATTTTAGCCATTCTAATAGGTATATAGTGATATGTTTTCATTTTAATTCCAAATTGGTACTAATTTTGGACATACTTCCTAATGGTAAATTAGTACAAGGATATCCTATGCTGTGAAACATCTTTTGCTAATTTTATAATTGGATTGTTTGGTTTGTTTTTAACCCAGTGAGTTTGGAGAGTTCTTTATACATTCTTGGTAACACTTTCATTGAAGATATGTAATTCACATTTTTTTTTCCAAGTATTTAGGCTAAATTTTGTCCTTCAATGGAGTATTTTGCAGGGCAAATATGCATAATTTTAATAAAGTCCCATTTACATTTTTCTTCATTTTGTAGATTTTGCTTTTGGCATAGAGTCTATGAAAACGTACTCTAGTCTAAACATCTAAAGAAGATTTTTTTTTCTGAAAGTTTAAGGTTTTACATGTAAGTGTATGATCTATTTTGGGTTCATTTTTGTACAAGGTGATAAGCACAGGGCAATGTTTATTATTTTGCCAATGATTGCACAATTATTCTGACATCATGTGTTGAAACTCTGCTTTTGTCCAGTAAATTGCTTTGCACCTATTCTTTTGTCCATAAATATCACATATTCTTAATTACTGTAACTCCATAAGTCTTGAAAAAGGTAAACCTATTCCTTACCCTCTATTCTTTTTCTATAAGATTGTTTTAGACATTCTACTTTTTTAACTTATTCATATATTTAAGAGATAATGTGTGTATAGTAAAGAAATTATTCTTACTAGAATTTTGTTAGCAAATGAATTAAGTCTGTATGTCAGTTTGGAGAGATTTGACAATGTTAATGTATTGAGGGTGGTAGGACACAATATGTGTCTACATTCATTTTAATGTTCTGCAATATCTTTTACCAACATTTTATATTTTCTGGCATATAAGTTCTATCTATATTTGTTATATACACATCTAAATATTTTTAAGTGATTGTCAATGATATATTTTAGTTGAAGTGTCCATCTGTTCACAGCTAGTGCATAGAAATATAATTTTTTTTAGCTCTTCAGTAATCTTGCTAAGCTCAATAATTGGTTTTAATAATATATTTTATTTTTAGAATTCTTCTGATTTCTCCCATATTCATGCCTTCTGAAATCAAGGTCGGTTTTATATTTACTTTAATTTAATTATTGAAATATTAGCATATATATGTACCCTTTTATTTATCTCTCTCTTTTTTTTTTTTTTTGCTTGAGGTCTGCTTTTCTTGCTTTGTGTCTTTATTTCCATCTTTCTGTGCTTTATTCATTATTTTAAATCTATTTCTATTTTATCTATCATGTTCTTATATATATTTCTTTATACAGCTCTTAATGTTTGATTTAGATATTATAAATTTATAACAATATAATATACCAGCATAGACATTGTATTAGGTTTAGTGACTGTATAAACCTTAATTCCTTGTGCATGTTTTTTCTCTTTTGTTTGTAGTACAACCATCTTACATAAATCCTCTCATCCTTTTAGAACTACATTAAATAGTGTTGTAACTTTACTCCAATAGTCAAACTTTGTTTAGAAAGCAAGTGCACAAGGAAAATGCATAGTAATTTACCAATAATTTGCTCTTTTCATGTTCTTTCTTCATTTCTCATGCTATAATATTGAACCATTTTTATTTCATCTCAGTTCAGAAAACTCTTAGCCATTCTTTTAGGGAAAATTTGCTGGTAACAAATTTTCTTAGTTATCCTTCAACTGAGAATGTCTTCATTCCCCCTTCACTCCCAAAGGATATTGTCAATGGATAGAGGGTTTGGGTTGACAGTTCTTTGCTGTCATCGTTTCACAATTCTGTGCTATGTCTTGAGTCTCCATGATTTCTGACAAGAAATACCCTGTCATTCAAATGTTGTTTTTTCTCTGTTAAGAAATCACTTCTGTCATTGCTTTCAATTATTTTCCTTTGTTTTTAAGTATAAGAAGTTTTGTTATGATGTATCTTGGTATTCATTTCTCTGGGTTTATCTTGTTCTAGTTAGCTCATATATGTTTTTCCAAGTTTGGGATGTTTTCATTTGCACCCTTTTTCTCTTAGGACTTCAAAGATCGAAAAGTTAGATCTTTTACTGTAGCCCCCCAAGTCTCCTCTAAGAACCTTTTTCTTTTTCTTTTCTTTAGTTTATTTTCTCTCCTTTGCTAAGTTTTAGAAATACATATTGTTCCATCTTCCAATTAGGTGATTCTTTCTTTACCCTAAGTTATTTATTTATTTTATTTTTTATTTTTTTTAATTGTTGGAGATTCATTGAAGGTACTAGAAACCAGGTTATATTTATTGCATTTGTTAGGTAAAGTCCCTCTTACAATTGTGTCTTGCCCCCAAAAGATGTGTCACATACCAAGTGCCCACCCTCTCCCTCCCTCCTTACCCTAATTTATTTTAAAATTTTTCATTTTTGTTGAGCTCATTTCACCCAAGGGCCCATCAACACATGACTGAGCGAATGAACCGTGGTACATGTATACCATGGAACTCAATGCAGCCATTACTTGGATGGAGTTGAAGCACATTCTTCTTAGCAATGTATCACAAGAATGGAAAAGCAAGTATCCAATTTACTTGATACTAATATGAAACCAAAACACAAACAACTATGAACCCATGCCAGAGAAGAACACAACTGAATGCAAATGGGGGGGAGTGGATAGTTGAGGATGAGGGGGATTGGTAAACTCTTTAATGTGCACAATTTAAGGGTACACAGTACACCACGTGTGTGAAGGGCTTAACTAAAACTTGAACTTTGCCTAAGAAATGCAAACAATATAACCTGATTATTTGTACTCTCATATTAATCTGAAACTTTAAAAAGGTTTCTTCATTATATCTTCATTATATGTGTTTGTTGAGACTTCGTATTTCTTTGCAGAACATATTTTTTAATTTGTTTCAAGCATGTTCATAATCTCTTATTGAAGCATTTCATAAGGCTGCATGAAAATCTTTGTCAGATTGTTCTAACGTCTCTGTTGATTTGTGGTTACCTTTTTCAGATCCTTGTTGAAACGATTATTGTTTTTGATATGTTAAATCATTATGTACTAAAACCTGGGCATTTCTGTGATATGTTATGAGACTCTGATTTTTTTTTTTTAAACTTTCTGTTTTAGATGGTTTCTTCTCAAGCATCTCTGATAGGGTAATTGGGTCACTGCCGTGTGGGGGTATATGGGGTGGAAGTTCAGCTTTTCCACTCACCTTCCCTTGATACCAGTGAAGGAGGAATCAAGAGACAGTGCTCTTCATTCCTGCTGGGAGAGACTGTGACTCCTGCTCCCTGCCGGGACCCACACTGTTGAGAGGAGCAGGCAAGCTCAATTACTACTCCTTGCCGAGTCCCCCTTTGATACTGGTGTGGTGAGGAGTAGACCCTTTACCTGCCGGCCATTTATGAGGATCCTTCTTTCCTCTAGACTCCCACTTACACCATCTCAGCAGAATTCAGGTGAGTAGATTCCTTCCCTGGCATTTGGGACTGAAAATGCAGGCTGCCCATTCCTGGTCCACTGTTACCGCAGATGACCTGGAGCTTATTGCTCCTGACAGATCAAATGCTAAGTTCTGGTTTGCTACTTAGCCTTCCCTGATACTCCTCAGTGGAGAAGATGAAGTTGCGATGCCCAGATACAACCCGGCGACTGTGGACGTCTGGGTTTCCCTCTCTGCTTTTGCTGGCATGGTTGTCATAGGCCCACGGTTTTATCTGTTGTACTTGGTTAAAATTAAACACTTAACTGTCTTACATGGTTCTGTCTTTTCACACTGCCTTTTCTTGGCCATTGGCTAGAAGAGCAAAAATGTATTGTTTCCTTTTTTGTCTGGTTGGTTCCAGATTGTTGTCTTTTTAGCAAGATGATTGAGATATATGAACCAGGAGAAATACTCAGGGATCTCACCATTACATATTACATTGTTTCTTGGGTTCCAAGGTCCCAAGTCAGTCTTTTGCCTTCTCTTTATGGTTCAGTTTTATACATAATATCAACAGGGTGGGAGGTTAATTGTCCTTGCTGAGAATGATAGGAAAAAAGCATATGTACTCCATATTCTTTGAAGGAGAAATCTCTAGCAACCTCACAGCAACCTTGGACTTAGATGATTCTCTTGCCTGAGCCTCCCGAGTAGCTGGGACTACAGGTGCCCGCCACAACACGAGGCTATATTTTGTTGCAGTTTGGCCAGGGTCAAGTTGGAACCCACCACCCTCAGTATATGGAGTCAGCACCCTACTCACTGAGCCGCAGATGCTGCCCTCTGTTTATATTTTTACAATATAAAATATGATATCACATTTAAAGATAAATTATTTTAAATACCTAGTATAACAAAATACGTTAAATATTATTCTATTACTCCAAAATGGTATTATGTATATTAATGCATTTTAAAATACCTAACCTGAGTCTCAATTTCACAGCAATTTTTAAAGTTGAGTAATTACGTAATTCAATGCAATTTTTTATGGAACATGTTTATATTTTCTTTGATTACCATTATAAGAACAATAAACTACATGCATTATACACCAATTATAGCCAGTATTTCATACAGCAATTTGTGAAGTTCATTTTCAAAGTTAAAGTTTAATTTTTACAGAGGCCACAATAAACCTATTAAATGATAATGATTCATTTCAGTATAATCAAAGATTAATTTGTTTCATATTAGTTATTCTTCCTTTATCTGTATTCTTAACAATAAATTGATACATTTTGGGGCTATACCTAATGTCTCTTGTTAAACTAAGTCTTTATTAGATGTTCTGGATGAGAATCTTCCACTTACTAAGCAAATCTTTGAATAATACTAAGTTGAATTTCTTTTGATTTCAGGTCAGTTTCAAGAACACATTTTCAATCATTTCTATGTGCACCACAGGGTCTACAGATTAATAGATTTGTAGAAATAATTGCTGTTCTTGAAAGCCAATTATACAAGACATATAGTATATTTTGCACATCTTTCAAAATATTTAAGCTCATTACAAATATTTCCAACATCCAGTTTTTCTATGTCTGACAAAGACCTCTTCCTTGACCTCCGTTCTAAGGATTCTTGAATGCTTAATCATAAAATCAAGCCAAGGAAGTTTCTGGGGATCCAAGCTAAAACAGAAGGGTTCTTTAGCATTTAAGACTATTATTTCTACTGACATATGCACCAACCCCCCCAAAAAAAAACAAACAAAAAAACCCAAACCTACAATAATAAAGCAGAGAGCATGAAATGTGGCATTAAACATACTCAAAGAAGAATATGCAAACAAAGAAGAATGTGAAATTATTGCAATTGCAATTATATAAATTTTTCGCTAATTCTATGCAAAGAAAAGGGCATTTGGGAATAAAAAAGAACATTGGAATTAATAGAAGAGGAGAGAAGCTGTGAGTTGAATTACTTCCTGTCATTAATGTTATTAATGTTTCCACATGATTGGTGGAACATTTAGGGTTACTCATTAAATGTCTACATTTATTTCACCAATTTCCATAGTATGTATAGGTTAGCTGTTGTTCAATAACAGTCAATATTTAAGAGTTTCTTCTCTTCGGCAGCACATGTGGCTCAAAGGAGTAGGGCGTCAGCCCCATATACTGGAGGTGGCAGGTTCAAACCCAGCCCTGGCCAAAAACTGAAAAAAAAAGAGTTTCTTCTTTTGTCCTGTGACTTTTCTAGTAAGGAAAACTTCTAAATAGAGCATTTTTAGGGATATGAAGTTATCAATAACTTGGTTTTATTTGAAATTAAAATTTGTCAGAAAATTCTTTTCAATAGGATTCAAAATTAAGATTGAACAAAAATGTAGCAAAATCCAAATTGTACAAAGACATCTCAAAACTGAGCAATAAAAACAATCTAATAAAGCACAAAAGATGTGAACATATATGCTGCCAAGTAAGACATACAGATGACAAACATAAAAATGATTGTCCACATTGTTTGTCACTAGAGAATGAAAAGTGAAAACAATAATGTGACATCATTACATGTTATAGCAGCAATTTTTTAAAAAAATATGACGAAGTTGTCCAGGTGCAATGAGGACATGCCTGTAATTCCAACACTTTGGGAGTCCAAGGCAGGAGGATTCCCAGACCAGTCTGGACAACATAGCCAGGCCCTCATCTCTAGAAAAACATTTAAAAATAGCTGAATGTAGTGGCCTGTGCCTGTAGTCCCAGCTACATAGAAGGCTGAGGCAGAAGGATCATTTGAGCCCAGGAGTTTGAGGTGACAATAAGCTATGAACACTGTACCACTTTAGCCTGGGTGACAGAGTGAGACTCTGATTCAAAAAGAAAAAGGAAAAAGGAACTGACAAAGTCAATTCATAGTGAGGATGTAAAACAACAGGAACATTCATTCATTACTGGTAAGAATGCAAAATAGTACAGCCACTTCGAAGGCAGCAAGCAGTTTCTTACAAAGCTGAAAGTATCCTTATTATACAACTCAATAATTTTACTATTATTTAATTCCTAACTACTCAGTTGATTTGCAAACTATAGCTGCAAGCTACACAAAAATGTACACATTAATGTTCAGAGCTTCTTTATTCATAATCACCAAATACTGGAAGCAACTGAGTATCTTCCAATAGGCAAATGAATGAACAAACTGGTAAATAGATGAAATGGAATATTATTCTGCCATAAGAAAGTATTACTGAATGTTGTAAAGATACAGATGAACTTTAAGTGCATAATTCGAAGCAAAGTGCTTAATGACAACCAATCTGAATAGTATAGATAATAAATTATTACAATATGTGGCATTTTGGCACAAGGCAAAACAATAGAAATAGTAAAAATATTAGTCATTGCCAGAGATTCAGAAAAGGAAGATGAGGGTTGAAGAAGTAACATAGAGGAGAATTTTTAGGGTGATACAACTTTTCTAAGACACCATAATTGTGGATTCATAACAATACTCATTTTTCCTAGACTTATAGTACTTCACACCACAAAAATTAATCCTTACATGCAAACTTTGTAAAAATCAGTTAAGTGCTTATGGAAATCATGCAATGGTGTACATAGTTTGATGAAACAATCTAACTAGTATTACAAATGTACAAAACACTTGGAGGAAAAGATGTTGGTGTAATATCCTTGAAAATAAATGAAGTCTGAAAAGTAAGGAATTATACATAAGCTGTACTCCAGTTAATGAAATAGGTTTCTGTAGGGGTGCCAGTTAGCAATCATGATACTGCTGTACATTATACTGAAATTGAACAATTACACAAATAATGGTATTGTGGAATCAGTTTTCAAAGTATTTTAGGAAAATTTGACAGATAGACAAAGGAATTAGAGTAGGATGGTCTATGAATCAATTGAATAGATTATAATGAGACTTGATCAGGCTGGTGGCTCATACTTGTAACCGAACAGCACTTTGAAAGGTTGAGGCAGGAGGATCATTTGCACTCAGGATTTCAATGTGAGACTGGGCAACATAGTGATAACCTGTCTCTGCAAAAAATGTTTTAAAAATTAGCCACCTGTGATGATACACATCTGTAGTCCTAGCTTCTAAAGAAACTCAGATGGATTACTTGAGCTCCAGAGTTTGAGGTTGTAGGGAGCTATGATCATGTCACTGTATTCCAGTCTGAGTAACAGAGCACAACTTCTACTCTAAAAAAAGATAATAATAATAAAATCAGAGACATCAGTAGAAACTAAATTTTAAATAATGCGTATGTGTAATATATACATATACAATGACATGCACTCTGATAGTTTAATGTAGAAAAATTTGTAAACATACACAGATTAGTGTATGTGCACACATGATGCATACACACATATACACATACACATACACATACACAATTTCTTTGTTCTGTCAACTGGAAGGAACTAAAAAATGACTTCCTGGTAGCAGTGAGCACACCTAATACACAGATCTTGGTTCTACTACCATTCTAAAAAAAAGCTCCTTGGAGAACTGGCTGATTCTGGGATTGGGACTAGGAATATACAAGAGAAGTCTGCAATACTGTGTAGTACATAAAATAAAGATAAGCTCAAAGGAAAGAAAACCATGATGAAGGGAGTATGCAGAGGAAGATAGGGGCCAACTGAAAGAGTTTCCAATGGCCCAAAGCTAGAATAATTTGAGCAGCAATGTAAGTAGTTTTGGATTTTAACTCAAACTATAAAATATATGAGTCCATACTGATATAAAGAAATGATTGAATAAATAAATGACTCAAGAGACGAGACAAAGATCTTATGCAGAACAATGATACGTTACTGATGTAGACATCCCAGTCCCCAAGTTCTAAGTGTAGCCTGTGCATAGTGACTTCCAAAGAGCACACTAGAGAAAAGGGAAGAGGGAAGAGTTACTTTAACCTGGATAAATCTAATAAACACTCCTTAGCCAGGTGATCAAGGTTAATATCAGTAATGATGAGCCATGTAGTATCACAAACACCAATAAAAATATTAACAGTTTCTCTTTTCTAATCATGGGGATAAGAAAGAATCCTCAGGTCTGAGTTAGCCAGGTATCACTAAACATAACTATTAAACATTTGGTCTTTGACAACTTTACTAATTATTCAATTTAATTGCACTACTTTATCATATGCCAGGATGCACCCTCATAGTACTCTGCAGGAATGAAGAAATTATTCCACCAGTTTCTGGATTGCTTTCAAGTGCAGCTTCATCCGTCTGTTTGTTGGGAATTGTCCTTAGCCCAAATAACCACCTTTCCTAGGGTTATGCCCTCTTTCCCTGGGTAGCCTTAACCAGTAATTACTTATTTTGAGAGCATACAAACCTAGCTCAGTGTCCTAATTTGCAACATCTCTGAGGGTCACTCCTTGCTGGGATGGCAGATGCCTGTATAACCCAGTGCATTAGAACTCTCCACCTGTCTAATCTTATTTTCTTTTCTTCCCCACACAAGTGTTGATCTCATATTACCAAAATCTCCACTTCAGAAGCTGCATTCTGAGTAACACAACTTGTTAGAATAGTTCTTGGAGTAGTTCTAGAAAGATGTCGTGATGCGATTTTGAAACTAGATCATCAGCCAAACACTGGCAAAGAGAGCTTAATCACTGGTGTTAGGTCTGGCAGATAGTAGTCCGCATGCAGAAATTCAACTGTGCAGATTTTCACTGGTGGTGAAGTAAATGTTATACTTGTGTGATAAATCTAGCAACTGTTTTGGAGACAGTGTCTCACTCCGTTGCCCTGGATAGAGTGCAGTGTCATCATCACAGCTCACTGCAACCTCAAACTTCTGGGCTCAAGAAAATTTCTTGCCTCGGCCTCCTGGGTAGAGTAGTTGGGACTACAGGAACATGCCACCGTGCCTGAATAATTTTTCTATCTTTTATAGACATGGGTTCTTGCTTTTGCTCAGGCTGGCTGCAAACTCTTGGTCTTAAGCAATCCTTCCGTCTCGGCCTCCCAAAATCCTAGATGTGGGCCATTCTGTCCAGCCCACCATGGTCCTGAGTGCAGAGGAAATGGGATATCAGAACCTCTACTCAGGAGTCGTGAGGTCACTGCACTGTATTTCCTGTTCATGCTACGTTTTGGGTAAATGTTATATAGCCTGAGACTTCTTGCAATCTTTTATATCCCAAGTTTATTATTAATCTCAATACTTCAACTAATATTTGATCTAAGTACACATTAACCATATCTCAATTCAGAAATAACTGAGAACACTTTTATATTTTTTCTGCCACCCGATTGCTTTAATAGTCATAAATTATTTTCCTTAAAAATTTCAAATGTACACTTATGTGTCAAATAATACCATCTGAATGTTATTTATGGATGGCAAGTAAGAATTCTCGATCTCAGATAACTTAGCTATTAACAACTTAATATCTCAAATTCTATACTTGATTTTCCAAAGCCTAGTTATAGAGCATCAGAGATATACTCAAGTAAACATATCGTGATCAGGTTGATATCCTTCTGTTCTAATGAAGTGCTTTAGCTGCACACTTTATAACTATGGTACTAGAGAAGAGATAAGGTCATTGCATTACTATGAGAAAAGAAGATCTGGGTGAATGGACAACACTGGAACATGATTGGTGTAATTTTCCATAAAGGTAGAAGTGTTTCATTTAAGGTTTGTGTCACACATGATACTTTTATATTTAAACAAAGGTTAATAAAGGATAGAATGAAAAAGGGATACAATAATTTTAGCAGTTTGTTAAAAAAGTATTTGTCATAGTGAATTACCAGCTTATATTATTTTACTATTTAAGACTTCCCAGAAGTATTATAGTTCATTAAGTTGTACCTTGAAAATATATTTATTGCAGTGAACGTTTTATTGTAAAGACACTGCATAATAGAAATTGACCCATGTTGTTATATTATGTCTTTTCTTAATAATTTAATAAACATTGACTTCCTTATGTGAAATGAGCCAATTAAAGTCATTTTAAAAATTCATAAATTTCTCTAGGCTACTACCAATTTTGAACAAGAACGGTATATACTTCAGCTCCTTTTTTTTATTTAAAAATACAGTTAATCTTGCTGTAATTATAGTTCTCTGTCACATTTCCCAATTGAATTGACATTTCAGGTCTTCTGTGATCTTTCTCCCTAACGTGATTTGCTAAAGAGATAAGAAGTCATGCTGAAGAATCTAATCTTATAGTCAATTTGAAAAGCTCTGCATCAAGTTTACTCCCAGCTTTTATTCTTTCTTCTTTTCTACTACAAAATTAGAGAAACATCAATAGCACTAGAACAAACATGCATCTTTAGTTTAATGAGCATTCTGTCCAAAGAAGATTCCAGCTTTAATATATCTCAGAGACTGAATTTGAGGTAGGAAATAAAAACAACCTAAAGAAACTGGAAGAAAACATATTTTAAAGGAAAAGAGTCAGTTAATAAATCTGGATCAATACTCACACCCTGCTCCTGGAAAAGACACAACAGGTTTTAATAGGACATTGAAAATATGAAGACCGGCTCCACGCCTGTGGCTCAATGGGCTAAGGCACCAGCCACGTACACCTGAGCTGGCAGGTTCGAATCCAGCCTGGACCAGCCAAGCAACAAGGACTGGTGCAACCAAAAAATGGCCGGGCGTTGTGGCAGGCGCCTGTAGTCCCAGCTACTTGGGAGGCAGAGGCAGGAGACTCGCTTGAGCCCGGGAATTGGAGGTTTCTGTGAGCTGTGATGCCACAGCACTCTATCCAGGGTGACAGTTTGAGGCTCTGTCTCAAAAAAAAAAAAAAAAGAAAGAAAATATGAAGACCATTTACTTTGAGACCTTCCCTAAATCCCCAGATCCTTAATGCTGATGTGTTAAATTTCAAAAGCCTAAATGCCTAATGTCTAATTGTATCATCCCTCCCACTGCTAATATGTTAGTGGAGTGACAGAGGGTGCATATTAGGATACGCTTAGGCAGGCTCTTTTCTGGTTCTGCTTCCTGCCTAGAACTGGTAGAAGTAGGGACTCAGTCACCTAAACTTACCTGTATGATAAGTTTTGCATAGCTTTTGGATTTGAATATTGGAAATTTCTCTGTGGCCATACCACCCTGAACATGCCCGATAGCATCTAAATATTGGAAATTTTAGAGTCAAATTAACACCCTGTTGTGTTTCTTTATATCAGCTTCTGCAATATTTGCACAAAGCAAATGCAGTATTTTCTCCAAATTAGAAGGCTTGTATGATTCATTTCTGAAGACATGAGAATGAACAGATCAGCAGAAAGACCCTGACTGGCAAATGGCCTCTGAGATACAGGAAGCAGGCTTTGTTACAAGTTGCTGTGTAGACTGGGTGCCATGGCTTTAGAAAGACCCCCTGACTCCTAATTCTGCTTCACTTGGTTGTTTAAGTCTCCATGAACTCATTTCTATGTCTTGAGAAACAACTGGAGCTACAAAGATTTATTTTTAAATAAATTAAGGACATGTAGTTTCTCCACTTTTGATATTTGGCAGTTCTGCTGTTACTCCATAATAGGATGTAAAACAAAATCAAAACAGTTGGAGGGAAAGGCAGAGATATTTCTTCTTCACTGTAGTGCACAGCAGAGCCACAGAACTGCAAAGTTCGCAGGAGAACATTAATAGAACTAAGTGCAAGCAGCAGCACAGCAAGAAACACAGCTGGTGGACGGGAGCGAGGGAGAGAGTTTTTTTAAAGAAAGTGAGACACTAGTGGGTGAACCGAATCGGGGGGAAGTAGTAATGGCACCCACCGAAGTATCTGTCTATTTGAAGAAGGGCAGGATTCAGTGGAAGTAACACAGGTGAACGGCAACAGTGGTGGTGGGAACGTGGTGGTATACGACAATCAGAACAAGCAAAGTTCAAGTGAAGAAGAAAATAAAAATGAGGAGATCGTATAAAAACAACACTAAAGATCCTATGATATACTTTTAATAAACCTCATGAGAAGGTGAAAAATTTCCTGTGGTAGTTTCCACAATATACAGGATATCCCAAAGGTTGCCATACACGAGGAAAATGGGATATTGTAGCTAAATATACCTTTACTTACAAAATACTCATTACAGAATTTTACTGAGACATGGCCGACATGTAGAGAATATGTTGTAAATATTTGATTATGGCTGCTTCCTCAAAATATAATTCCCTTTCCCAGGTGAATTCCTCTTAAATAAAATTAATATAATGACCTCATTATTTTTTTAGTCTACAAGGATTAATTGTAGACTGTGTACATATAACAGACTTTAGGTATTTCTAAATATTTAAAAGAAAATAAAAGAGTCAATGGGATGTTCTGCTCCAGAACAGAGGAGCAGGTAATTGTCTATGACAATTTATCTCTCTGTATCTCATGGAAAATTATTCATATCCAGTTCTTTTTTTTTTGAGACAGAGCCTCAAGCTTTCACCCTGGATAGAGTGCTGTGGCATCACCGCTCACAGCAACCTCCAAGTCCTGGGCTCAAGCGAGTCTCCTGCCTCTGCCTCCCAAGTAGCTGGGACTACAGACGCCCGCCACAATGCCCGGCCATTTTTTGGTTACAGCCGTCATTGTTGTTTGGCGGGCCCGGGCTGGATTCAAACCCTCCATCTCAGGTGTACGTGGCTGGCGCCTTAGCCCGTTGAGCCACAGGCGCTGAGCCGCCATCAGTGCTCATAAACCGCAAGGACAATCACAAACAACATGTACGCCAGATGTTTGGGAGACTGTTGCTCAGGATTGTGTTTTGGGGGATTACGACCCAAACCCAGTAGCCAATAGCCACATATGACTATCAGGCACTTGAAATGTTGCTGGTGTGACAAAGGACTAAGATTTACATTTTACTTTAGGTTAATTTAAATAGCCACATCTGACTAGTGACTACTACACCATACAGTACAGCCTCGACTCCTTCCCAAGCAGGCACTTCCCCTTCCAGCCCAGCTCTGGAAGGAAAGACCCTGCCATGGGCAGGCGGGCTGAGGCCAGGTGAGGCCCAGGAAGTTGAGAGTCATCCCAAGGGCTGGGCCCTGCTCACAGAAGGCCCACGGGAGCTCTGTGGGAGGGGCCAGCCTGAAGCTGGGACCCCACCCCAGTGGCCCTCACAATGGCAGCAGTCCAGCAGTGTCACAATACCACAGGCAGGAGGCCCAGCAGCGGCCTTGCAGCCCAGCAGTGGCCGGCAATTTCCTCCGGGGGCAGGTCTCTTTGTCTGCAGACCTACTTACAGCAGCCACAGCGTCACAGGACCCCGTTTCC
>CAUYRH010070014.1:0-21802 GCA_963574655.1 Perodicticus potto
TTGAAATTTTACCTTGTATTTTCTCAGACCACAAGGCACTAAAGGTGGAACTCAACTCCAACAAAAACATTCAACCCCACACAAAGGCATGGAAACTAAACAACCTTCTGTTGAATGACAGTTGGGTGCAGGAAGAAATAAAATAGGAAATCGTTAACTTCCTTGAGCATAACAACAATGAAGACACAAGCTACCAAAACCTGTGGGATATAGCAAAAGCAGTTTTGAGAGGAAAATTTATCTCTTTAGATGCCTACATTCGAAAAACAAATAGTGCATCAACAAAGTCACGAGCCAGCTTATAGAATTGGAAAAAGAAGAACAATCTAAGCCTAATCCCAGCAGAAAAAAAGAAATTTCCAAAATTAAATCAATGAAATTGATTTAAACAGATTCAATGAGATCAATGAAATTGAAAACAAAAGAATCATTCGGAAAATTAAGGAAACAAGGAGTTGGTTTTTTGAAAAAATAAATAAAATAGATAAACCATTGGCCAAACTAACTAGAAATAGAAAAGTAAAATCTCTAGTAACCTCAATCAGTAACAATAAAGGGGAAATTACAACTGATGCCACAGAGATACAAGAGATCATCTCTGAATACTACCAGAAACTCTATGCCCAGAAATTTGATGATGTGAAGGAAATGAATCAATATTTGGAATCACATCCTCTCCCTAGACTTAGCCACAAAGAAATAGAGCTCCTGAACAAACCAATTTCAAGCACTGAGATTACAGAAACAATCAAAAATCTTCTAACCAAAAAATGCCCTGGTTCAGATGGCTTCATACCAGAATTCTATCAAACCTTCAAGGTAAAGCTTATCCCCATACTGCAGAAATTATTCCAAAAAATTGAGGAGGAAGGAATCTTCCCCAACACGTTCTAAAAAGCAAACATTGCCCTGATGCCAAAACCAGGAAAAGACCCAACTAAAAAGGAGAATTTCAGATCAATTTCCCTCATGAATATAGATGCAAAAATTCTCAACAAAATTCTAGCCAATAGATTACAGCTTATCATCAAAAACGTCATACATCATGATCAAGTAGGTTTCATCCCAGGGATGCAAGGCTGGTTTAACATACGCAAGTCCATAAACATCATCCACTGTATTAATAGAAGCAAAAACAAAGACCATATGATACTCTCAATAGATGCAGAAAAAGCATTTGATAAAATCCAGCATCCTTTTCTAATTAGAACACTGAACACTTTTCTTCTTTTTCCAATTCCATAGGCATACGTGCTTAAATTGACTGAAGCTATCTATAACAAATCCACAGCTAATATTTTACTGAATGGAGTAAAACTGAAAGCTTTTCCTCTTATAACTGGAACCAGACAAGATTGTCCTCTGTCACCATTACTATTCAACATAGTGCTGGAAGTTCTAGCCAATACAATTAAGCAAGACAAGGAAATAAAGGGCATCTAAATGGGAGCAGAGGTCAAACTCTCCCTCTTTGCTGACGATATGATCTTATACTTAGAGAACCCCAAAACTCAACTACAAAACTCCTGGAAGTCATCAAAAAATACAGTAATGTCTAAGGATATAAAACCAATGTCCACAAGTCAGTAGACTTTGTTACGCCAATAACAGTCAAGATGAGAGGCTAATTAAGGACACAGCTCCCTTCACCATAGTTTCAAAGAAAATGAAATACCTAGGAATATACCTAAAAAAGGAGGTGAAGGACCTCTATAAAGAAAATTATGAAATCCTAAGAAAGGAAACAGCAGAGGATATTAACAAATGGAAGAACATACCATGCTCATGGCTAGGAAGAATCAACCTCGTTAAAATGTCTATACTTCCCAAAGCAATCTACCTATTCAATGCCATCCCTATTAAGATACCAACATCATACTTTCAAGATTTAGAGAAAATGATTCTGTGTTTTTTAACCAGAAAAAACCCCATCTAGCTAATTTTAGGCTGTACTACAAAGCCATGGTGGTCAAGACAGCATGGTACTGGCACAAAAATAGAGACATAGATGTCTGGAATCAAATAGAAAACCATGAAATGAAACTAACATCTTACAACCACCTAATCTTCCATAAACCAAACAAGAACATACCTTGGGGGAAAGACTCCCTCTTCAATAAATGGTGCTGGGAGAACTGGATATCCACATGTAAAAGACTGAAACTGGACCCACACCTTTCTCCATTCACTAAAATTGATTCAAGATGGATAAAGGACTTAAATTTAATGCATCAAACAATAAAAATCCTCAAAGGGAGCATAGAAAAAAACTCTGGAAGATATCGGCCTAGGGAAAAACTTCATGAAGAAGACTGCCATGGCAATTGCAACAATAACAAAAATAAACAAATGGGACTTAATTAAACTGAAAAGCTTCTGTACAGCTAAGGAGACAACAACCAAAGCAAATCGACAACCTGCACAATGGGAAAGGATATTTGCATATTTTGAATCAGATAAAAGCTTGATAACTAGGATCTATAGAGAACTCAAATGAATCCACATGAAAAAAAGCCAACAATCCCATATATCAATGGGCAAGAGACATGAACCTTCTCTAAAGAAGACAGATGAATGGCTAACAAACATATGAAAAAAATGCTCATCATCCCTAATTATTAGAGAATTGCAAATCAAAACCACTCTGAGATACCATCTAACCCCAGCAAGAACAGCCCACATCACAAAATCTCAAAACTGCAGATGCTGGCATGGATGTGGAGAGAAAGGAACACTTTTACACTGCTGGTGGGACTGCAAACTAATACAACCTTTTTGGAAGAATTATGGAGAACCCTCAAAGAACTCAGGCTAGACCTACCATTTGATCCTGCAATCCCCTTACTGGGCATCCACCCAGAAGGAAAAAAATCCTTTTATCATGAGGACACTTGCACTAGACTGTTTACTGCAGCTCAATTTACAATCACCAAGATGTGGAAACAGCCTAAATGCCCACCAACCCCTGGAATGGATTAACAAACTGTGGTACATGTACACTATGGAATACTATTCAGCCATTTAAAAAAATGGAGACTACATCCTTTGTATTAACCTGGATGGAAGTGAAACACATTATTCTTAGTAAAGCATCACAAGAATGCAGAAGCATGAATCCTATGTACTCAATATAGGATTTGATATAAGGACAATTAATGACAATGACACGGTGGGGTGAGGGAGGGGGAGAGCAGAGAGAGAAAGAAGGAGGGAAGGGTGGGGAAAGGAAGAACAGAGAGAGGGAAGGAGTAAGGGGGTGGGGTCTTGGTGTGTGCCACACCTTTGAGGGGCAAGACACGATTGTAAGAGAGTCTTTAACTAACAAAGTAATCAGTGTAACCTGGTTTCTTATACCCTCAATAAATCCCAAAAAATAAATTAAAAAAGAAAGTAGAAGAGATTTTGAATGTCCATAAGACAAAGAAATAACAAATATTTGAGGTGATGAATATGCTAACTTGATTTAATCATTATGTATTATATACATGTATGGAAAATCACTATGTCCCTTAAATATGTACAATTACCACATGTCAACTAAAAATAAAAGGGATAACTTCATGAAAATCCAGCATGTTCCCAAGGCAAGATTACCATCCTCTTAAGGAGGAATGGAGCCAGGCATGATGTCATACCTGTAACCCAGCTACTTGGAAGTCTAAGGCACAAGGATTGCTTGAGCCCAGGAGTTCTAGGGTATGATTGAGCTATGATTGTGCCACTGCATTCCAGCCCAGGTAACTAAGTGAGACCTCATACCTAAAAGAATTTCTTTTAATGAATGGAAATCCCTTTATACCCTCAACCATCTAAACTAATGTCACTTACTCTCTTTTCTTTCTCATGGCCCCTTCATATCACAATTTTTTAATCTAGTCTAATTTTCATTATTTATTACATAATGTTTTCATGTCCTATTAGACTGTAAGTGTACAATGCAGGGACCATATCTGCCTGTTGACCCTAGACCCAGTATATGCTAGATGTCTAATAAATGCTTTGCCAGGTGAAAAATATATATGTGTGTGTGTCCATGTATAATATATTCAATAGGATTTATTTACATGTAAAGCTTTCATTAATGTCATGTATAAATAATTTGAATTTATTTATTTAAATTAAATTAAATCAAAATATTTAAATAATTTTATTAAAAATTATAAAATTCAGGGTGATTGGTGAGATCACACTTACGGTGCATCTTACAAGGGTACAAGTGAAAATTACTCAATGTAGAATATAAATGTCTTCATATAGTGATTAAAAGGCCATGAAGGCTATGTTAAATAGTTCAATGAACATATTTCAGATTGTATATGAAGTCAGCACCTTGTGCCCCATGATTGCACCAATGTACACAATTATGATTTAATAAAAATTAAAAAAAAAAGTCACATCAGAACAAAAAAGATTTCATCTAGATCGAGTTAGGTCAGTGAAATCATGGTGAAGAAAAGGAAAAAGAGGATGGCAACTACAAAAACTACAGGGGAAAAATGAAGTAATAGAAAAAGTCGTGCAAAACATCAGCAGAGAATCCAGTCTAGAAGAAAACATAACCCAAGGAATAGAAGGTAATTCCCCACTACTATTTCTAGTTATTGAGCACTCTAATAAGAGTATGAATTCAATAAAGGATGAGATAATAAAACAAGGGGACATGATACATGGGGACATTTGTAGCCCAAAGAAAGAAAAATGGTAAAATAAACAAACTTGCATTGCAGAACTAAAAACTAAAATTAAGAAAGTCAAGGAGGGAGCAGATATCACTGAAAATTCAATTACTGAGAATGTGAAAAGGCTTAAAAACAGCACCACGAAGGCAGATCAAAAAATGCAGAAACATAATTAGACAGATGCTAATGGATAAGGAGGGCAGGAGAAGATAAATCCAGCAGTCATCCCGTTTGTTTAACAAATATTGTGGAACACATCTGTGTGACATAGTCTTCAGTGAGTTTACAGACAATAAACAAGCAAGCTAATATGTCAGATGGTGGTAAGTGCCAAGAAGAAACATCAGGAAAGAAAAAGGGACAGTGAGGGTAGTGGTGGAGCTGTTGCTATTTTAGACAGAATGCTCAGTGAAGGTCTCACAGGGCAACTCTGGAGGTGAGAACCGAAGGAAGCGAGGGAGCCAGCCTGAGCACATTTAGGAGAAGGGAGTTCTAGAAGTGGACACAGGTGTAAAGACCGTAGGTTGAAAACATACCTGATACGTTTGAGAACTTTGTAGGGACAGAGTCAGCAATGAGAAGGGCCCCAGGAGATGTGGTTAGAGAAGCAGATGGAGCCAGATTGGCACCATCCTGTTGGCCATTGTGGGGATTTGGGTATGGATTATACAGACTGCTTTGAACAGAAGAGGGACAGGGTCACAGTGGCTGAGTTCAAGGTTAGGCTGTTGTGGAGTAGGTTGAAGCAAAGAGGTAAGTGTGGATTCTATTGCAGTCAGTGGAAGCAAGAGGGGATGGTGGGACGGAACAGGGTGGGAGGGAGGTTTGGTGAGAAGTTGTCAGATTCTGGATATACGGAAGGGAGAGATCGCAGGATTTGCTGAAGGATCAAATATGGGGTATGGAGGGAAGAGAGAAGTCAAAGATAACTGCAAAGGTTTTGGCTTGAGCATCTGGGAAGGATAAATTTCCCACTTATCAGATTGACAAGACTGTGCTGGAGCAGGCGGGTGATGGAACCAGAGGCTGGAATTGGCAAGTTAAATTGCTTTTCATTCAGCTGAAATTACAGGAGGCGATTGGATGTGTAATTTTGGAATTTCGAGGAAAGGTGTGGCTTAAAGATGGGAGTTTTTGTGAGTTGGTGCATAAATAAAGTGCTTGAGGTAGAGAACACAATAAATAGGACAGAAAAATTATGAAAAGATAAAATGAAATTTAAAAATCCATGACTGCAGACCAAGAGCCTTGCTCTGCTGCAGTTTGCTACAGAGCATCTAAGCAGAGAAAGCTTGTAGTGCAGAGACACATCCTAGCTCAGCTGTTGGATTTCCAGGAAAAAGAATGAGCTCTTTGAGCATCCTGGAAAAATAAGTAAGTCACAGAGGCAGGAGACAAGAAGACTGACCACAGCATTATTCAATGTCAAAGGTAATAGACCAATGTCTACGTTTTTTGAAGGAAGTTGTGATTCAAGAATATCAGCTATAACCAAGATGTTGTTCAATGACAGGGCCACAGGCAGATATTCTTAAATAACTCATATAACTCAGGAAATATTGCCCTCCTAAGCTCTTACTGGAAAAAAAAAGTTACTTGAAAATGAAATCAGGTCACTTACGAAATGAATCAAGGCATAGAACACAGGAATGGAGGATGTGGTTAAGGTGAGGATTGCATCCATTTATGTACAGACCTAGCACTAAATAATTGTGAGAATTAGCTTTACAAAGCAGAATGCAAATATACAAACCTTGACAGTGTAAGACAATGTTATACCTAATAAAAATCAGGAGGTGGTGGGAGGATCGGTGGGAGGAAGTATGAGAGGGCTAATGGCTTCATGGCTTATGGGAGTCAATCATTAATCAATGCTGCGTAAAATGGAAACTAGTTAGTTTAAAAACACCGAATGTCTATAATGATAATTTTCATAATTTTTTTTTAACATCAGAGGTATTTAAAAACAGTAAAGAAACATTGCAAGATTAGTAATTCCTTCCATTTCATTTTAATTTCTTTGTTTTGGTAAATTTAAATAACATGAAACACCTTTAATTAAAAATGCTGCTTCTTGCATGATTCTATATTTAGAAAAATATCGATCTATTGCTTATCTATGTTTACATATAGAAAAACATGTGGAACAATAATATAAATATCCATGATCAGTTTGGAGTGGGATAATTTGAGATGGTTTTAATTTGTTGTGTGTTTTGTGTGTGTGTCTGCTTTTTCTGCATTGCTTGAGTTCATGGTAAGCTTACATTATTTTTAGAAAAGTAATATTATATTTCTTTTTCAAGAAAAGTAACCATGGAGGTTGGTCCCAGAATGAGTGAGAAAGGATTACTGTGGGGTTGGTCTGTGGGGAAGGCTTAGAGAAAGGGCCTTCAACAGAACACTTGTCAGTGCAAAAGATCCAGACAGGCCTACAGAAAGGAAAAATATACAAAGTTGTAGAACCATGTAGAAAACTTTGACAAAGGTATTTTTTACTTAAGAAGTAAAACAGGCTTTCTTATATTCATTACCTGCTATGTACCAGAAGACATATAAACTGTCTCTTGAAAGGTAAAGTTTATTATCCCCATATGTAGGAAAAGGTTAATTCACAAGATTCAGTGGGTCCAAGTTCTGCACCTTTCAAGGAAAGGTCTAGCCCTTGGCCAATTCCTGAGAGAGAACCCCTGAACCTCTGGAGTATCTTTCCTGCTGAGAGTGTCTTTGTGTGAATGGAACATTAGTCCGTATCAGACAGTTTAGAAGGTAGCTTATACTAACATTGTGATCTAAAGTGAACATCTGTTGTTGTTCTCCTGGGGCCTCACCGCCTTGACCTCTGGGGATGCTGCAGACGGAGTAACCAAGGACAGTCACATGTGCACTTCATGCCATTGTCTGACCTCCAGTAAAAACCCTGGACACTAAGTCTTTGGTGATCTTTGGGTTTGGCAATCTTTCACTTAAGATTTCTGGGGTAATTAAGCACCATCCACACGATTCTGCTGACAAAAGATGATAGGAACTTTGCACTTGTGTCTCCTGGACTGTGCCCTGTGTACCTTTGGTGATTTTAATCTATGTCCTTTCACTGTAGTACTCCATAACCATGAGTATATCAGCTTTTCTGAGTTTCACAGGTCCTTCTCGTGAATCATAGACACTGAGGGTGGTCCTGGAGACCCACCACACGACCCCACTTTAAAGATGCACTGAACTCAAGGGCTCGTGTGACTTTCCTTATGATCACATAGTCCACAAACAAAAAGAACCAGAATGGAACCTGAAAGCTTCCAGGCTACAAAGCCTTACACTTCTGTCTGCAATAGAGATTTTAAAACTATTTTTGTTTTAGCAACATAATACTTGCGGATAAGCATACAAGAAAACTTAGCAGGATGCCTAATATGCAAATTAAGAACTTCAAAAATACCGTGTTTGTGTTGAACATTTGACCATGTTGTGTTGAACAAATTCTTTGACACCCCCTCACCCACCCTCGTTTTGGGCACTGAAGCATCATGGTGTAAGCTAGATCTCTGGGAACAAGATTGCTGAGCTACACCAGCTATGTTGGCTACCTCCTTTCTTCCTCAGCAGCCATTTTCTTTTCTTTTCTTTATTTATTATTATTTATTATTATTTTTTGAGACAGTTTCACTTTATCACCCTTGTTAGAGTGCCATGGCGTTGTACCTCATGGCAACAACCCTTGGGTTCAAGCGATTCTCTTGCCTCAGCCTCCCTAGTAGCTGGGATGACAGGCTCCAGCAACAATGCCTGGTTGTTTTTAGAGACGGGGTCTTGCTCTGGCTGAGGCTGGTCTCGAACCTGTCAGCTCAGGCAATCCACCCACCTCGGCCTCCCAGAGTGCTAGTGAAACCCGGAATTTCTTCTTCAGTAGGTCCTTGGTCTCAGAGATTCAAAGAATGAATCCATGGACCACAGATCAGTGGTAAGACAGGATTTATTTTACAGAAAAGAATACAGAGAAAAAAACGCTCCTGGCAGAGAGGAAAAACCCAAGTGGGGAAAACAATCTCCCCTCTCTGCCTGGGTTCTTTATCTAGTGGTATATATAATCGCATGGGTCCTTTGTAGTTACATTAGGCCAGGACTTGGTAATGTGAATGAATACAGTCCCTTCCGCTGGAGTAAGATGAATGAGCGCATTAATGAATGGATACAGTCCCTTCCTCTGGGGCAAGGTGAATGAACGCATTATGAATGGATATAGTCCATTCATGAAATTGGCCAGGGCTAGGAAACTTACATGAAATTGACCAGGCCTAGGAAATGCGGGGTTTCGTGTTCAGCTACAAATGCAAGCGGAGGGAGACACTAAAGCCCGGGTGTCTCCCCAGCAACTGTCTGTCCCCTGTGGCTACTGGAGCCTCCTGCGGGCCCCCTACCCTCACTCCAAGCCGCTGGTTCCTCTGCTGACCGCTGCTGCCCCGACTCCGCAGGGGTGGCAGGTCCTCCCTGAGCCCGCCCAGCCGCCGCGGGCGCCACCTGCCTGTAGCACTAGGATTACAGCGTTGGCCGCAGCACTTGGCCATCCCCAGCCATTTTCATCCGTCCAACTCTTCAGGCTTCCTGTCTTCCCAGACTTTGCTTCTTAACCCTTAAGCCACAGCTCCCGACCCTTCCGTTTGGGATGACGACTGCTCTCACGTGACTGACCCTCCAGCTTTACCTCTGTGAAGTCCAGTGTTCTGGGAAATCCCTCGGCCTCAAACCCTCAAACCTCCCAACCTTGGGAACTTGTGGCATGCACAGTAGCTTCTTAAAACGCGGACCACTCTGACTTGGGAGGTTGGGGACACCAGTATGTGGGTCACTAGGAATGTTTTGAGACAGACTGTGATACAGTCCATTGGTTCGCTTCCAGGAAACACGGGGACAGCGTCCTTTCGGACTGACCCGTGCAAGTTTCAACTTGCTCGGCTTCTGCCAAGAAGCTGGGAGGGCTTCATTTGTTTCCATCCGCATGGATTTTGGTTCTTGATTTTTATATATCTCAGAACTTGCTGAATGGCCCACATCTTTTGCATTTCTAATGCACTCTCAGGGATGTCACCGCCTCTGGTCTTGCTGGTGTCAGGGCCACACTCTGAGGGGTGAGGGACAGGAGCCCGCTGCTTTCTCTGTCTCGGCAATCCTGGCACTGGGTTGTAGTTTCCTGTATGTTCCTCACAGTAACTCGCCAGTTTTCAAGGAAAGGAGCTGTGTCCCAGGGCCCCATATTCCCTGTCCTAACAGGGGGCCTGGCCCAGACTGGATAAATAGAGAAGAGAATAAACTTTAGGAGGAGCCCAAGACCAGCCAGGACCAGTGTGAGTTCAGGTAACTGAAGACATTTGTGTGGGGCCAGGAAGTCACTTGATGGGTGTGGGATGGGGCTTCATGAGTCCAGCGATGTCTGCCTCTCACACGCAGTTAGACCCTTAAAGAGTAACTGGCATGTGTGACCAGAGTCCAGAGGATGGACGGAGCTCACAGGTCTTAGGAGGGATGCGGGGACCCTCCTTGGAATCCTCTGGGAAAATAGATACTGGGAAATGCCCCTTCACTTGTGTCATTTAAAAGCACTGTAGTCCAGACAGCTTTCTCCGGACTAGTCCTCGGCCTCCGAGATGCTGCCTTGTGGAAGCTGCATGGAGCCTGGGCTAGTTTGATTCTGAAATCCCAAGCTGGCCTATGCATAGAACCAATATTGACTTGATGACTTTGTGAATCTACAAAGCTTCCAGTGAGTCCCCCCATTCAAGGGAGGAGGGGAAAGGCTCTGGGAAGTTAAGCAACTCAGCCAAGATCACACAGAGAGGAAGCAGAGCTGGACACAGTTTTCTAATTCCTAATTTAAAGTTCTTTCAACTGTATCACACCAAATCCCAGGGTGGAAAACTTGAGTGCCAGCCAGGGGAATGGATAGTTTTGTCCCCCACTGTGGCATTTTCAGGGTATCATTCCCTTTATAAATGGAGCTATCAAAAGTTAAAGAAATTCAGCTTCACAGGATCCTAGAAGAAATAGCCTTTTAGCCAGTGACCTTGGAATTGAACCAACTGAATGTGCACTAGGCACTTCCTGGAGCAGGCAGGCTTGTATCCTGACATAATTCCCCATCTGCTGTAGGGATAAAGGGGAAAGCACACTTGCCCCTTATCTGGGAATCCCCCTTATTTGGGGGATTTTGACTAGACCTTGATGTTAATTTAGTAGTTTTTAGGACCTAATGTATTATACATAATGTTTGCTTTCTAATGACCACCAGATGGTTTCTCAATGCTAATGAGGGGTATATAATGACTCCCACATACATAGTAGAAGCTGTGGAAGTCAGCATGCTGTCAACCAAATGGGCTCTCTGGGCAGAGTTAGCACTCCCCAGAGCTGCCCACCAAGCCAGGACTTTGCAGCAGCGGAGTGGGGTATTTGCCACACTTGTCTGTATTCACTATTAGGCTTTGGTAAGGAGGGCATGCCCAGATGACATTGGTCTCCAGCGTTAGCACACAGTAGGTACCAGATGAAGCTTGTTTGTTGAATTCATCAAAGGATGTCACAGTTGGAATGGGTCTTAGAGTCCAGATGTGCCCACCTTTAGTGAGTGTGAGAATCTCTTTTTACTATTTTAAAAAAAAAACTTCATTGTTTTAACTTTATTATAAGAGTGATATCTTTGCAGAAAAGTAGAAGGTATAGAGAAGACAAAAGAAAAGAAGAAAATTAGAGAAACAAAGAAAGAAACAATAAAGATAGCAGGAAAACATTTAAAAGGAAAAAAGTCATCTGTAGGCAAATTGTACCGAGATCAATATGCCTAAATCTGGTTTGGCTAAATAAACTTTTGTCGATGAATCGTTTGCCAATGCATGTTTACCTAAAATTCAATCCTCTTTTGCATCTTTTTGGACCTTACTCTTTGCAATTTCAAGTTTAGGGCATGTAAATATTCTTTTAAAAACGTACATCTAATTTCAGAGAAATTCTGATTTTTTTTGAAATATCTAATTAGAATTTAGCAAAAGTACAATATTTTTTAAATAATGAGAGACATCTTAAAGAGGGATAATTTTAGCAAAATACTGGTAAATATTTAGGAAAACTACTTGTTGTAGATGAAGTGACTATTCTAATATTCTTGTGAATGAATGATTTCCGTATTTGTTCTCTGTGTGGTCTTTCTGACATGGGTCCACTCTTGCCAGTGTAGACAGGAGATTATCTATCTATCTATCTATCCACAATCACACCATCTATCTACATACACATAGATTTATATACATGTCTATTACATTAGATACAATGTATTTACATGTATGTTCTATACAGCAATAAACAAAAAAGACATTTTCATTTAAAACCTACTCAATTAGTGGAAACTATATGTTACTGGAAACTGTGTAACATTACTTTAAATATCTGGCTAGTATGTGATTCTGTTGGTAGATACTGTTAGATATTGCATTTATTCCTAATGTTCTGCTATTACAAATAGCACACACTATGGCTTGCTTTTCTGACATTACTTATCTTTCATGAGAACATGTATAGATGATTCTCTTGGACAGTTACATAGTATTTTGCAGAATGAATGTACCATAATCTTTTAAAACTATTTTTACTTTTGAGGGGCTCAACTTATGTGGGCCTGCATATGATTTCTCAGATTAAATTCCTAGAAGTAATATGCATGCTTTTAAAATTTTTGGTTCCCAAATATGTTCCCAAATTTCTCATCAGAAGGTTGTGCTAATTTATAAGTTCACCAGTGGGATATGATGAAATCAATTTCCTGACACCCGAACAGCCAACAACCCCTGGATGTTCTTTCATTTAATGTATGTGCTCTTTTAATTTCAAAAAAAGATAATACTTAAATTTAAAAAACCAATAATATAGAATTATGGAGAGTAGAAAGGATAAAATATTCCTTCTCTGCATATCTTCCCTCTGATATTCCCATCCAGTTTCCCTACATAGAGGGACCTCTGTTATAATTTGGTGAGCATCCTTCTAGAACACGCTCTTACATTTACATTACATGCACGTGATTGTAAATGGGGTCATACTATATACCTGCTCTGTTCCTGGCTTTCCTTTTTTACGTAACAACATATCTCAAACATCTCTCCACAACAGTGTGTATAGATGACTTTTTCTTTTTTTTTTTTGCAGGTTTTGGCTCAGGCAGGGTTTGAACCCGCCACCTCCAGTATATGGGGCCAGCGCCCTACTCCTTTGAACCTCAGGTGCCGCCCAATAGATGACTTTTTCTTTTTTAGAGACAGAGTCTCACTTTGTCGCAGTGGCATCACAGCTCACAGCAACCTCCAGCTCTTGGGCTTAGCCGATTCTCTTGCCTCAGCCTCCCGAGTAGCTGGGACCACAGGTGCCCACCACAACGCCTGGCTATTTTTTTGTTGCAGTTTGGCCGGGGCTGGGTTTGAACCCTCCACCCTCTGTATATGGGGCTGACGCCCTACTCACTGAGCCACAGGTGCCGCCCCTAGATGACTTTTTTTTTAACAATTTAATAGCCTTTGAAGAATTAATGTGCCATGATCTTTGAAAACTATCCCTTATTAATAGCCAGTTAGCTCCCGTTTATTCATTATTTCTAACATTTAAAAGTGTGGTCAATTTTTTATTTTTATTTTTTGTTCATTTTCTAAATACATGTATTTTATTATTCTTCATTACATTATTCCCCCCCTCCCCGCACCCCTCAGTGGTAAGACAGAATTGATTTACAGAAAAGAATACAGAAAACACTAAAGCTCCTGGTAGAGGGAGAGAATTCAAGTGGGGAGAGAGAAGCTCTCTCCATTCCTCTCCCGGTCTTTCCCCGTCTCCTCCTTTAGGCCTTTAACCTCAGAGTATATATAGGTGTATGGGTTCCTTGGCCAGGAAACGAATGAATACAGTTCCTTCCGACGAGTGAAGGAGGACGAGTGAACAAGTGTATCAATGAATGGATACAGTGTATCCATTGGAACAAGTGTATCAATGAATGGATACAGTGCATTCATGGAATTGAGGCCTAGGAAATTCACAAGAAATTGACCTAGGCATAGGAAATGGGGGTTCCACATTTAGTCCTAAGTGTAAAGTGAAGGAGACACCAAGGCACAGGTGTCTCCTTAAAAATTCCTATAGTTTTAACAGCAATAGATGTAATCCTTATGTGCAAAATCTCTTTGGGATCCTTAATGATTTTTGTAACAGTTTTAGGAAGTTCGGAGACCAAAAAGTTTGAGAGATGCTGATTTAAATCAATACCATGAGCTATCTCGTCCTCCGTACTAACACCTGTGCTTTCTGCTCTTGTAGCTGGAAATTACCCTGGTTCTTTGCAGCAACATAAGGGAAGACAGGTTTGTTTTGAATTTAAAACTATTTTTACTCTTTCCTCCAGAAATGGTTTCCAATGTGTAATGGTTCAATGACATGATTTCCTTGAGACTTTTAAGGGTTTTTTTTCTTTTTGAACAAAAATCCTGGATCACCAAAATATTGTACTTTTCATAACACCTTTTCAGTCCCACTCTTGTATAAAAAAAATTGCTAGTTTTCAAAATTTTTTGTTATTTCTATTAAATTCATTTTTTTATCTGCCTCATTGATCAAATCTATTGGCATTTTATAACTCTATTTTCTATTGCAATACACATATCTCTGCCAACTCTATGTAATCTAAAAAATTAATTTTGGACTAAAGTTTATCAATAAGAGGATTTAACAAATAAGAGCAAACATTTTTGTTCATTCTATTAGAACCTGTTTTATAGATTGTTCATAATTAATCAATGTTATTGGTATATTTTTAATCAGTCACAGAATCAATAATACAATTATTAATAGCTTATTCCATCCATCATCTTACAAGAAGAACAGGAGGAGGAGAAAGAGGCAGAGGAAGGGAGAGAGACTCTGTTGAACTTTTTATCTGACATCAAGACATTATCAATCTATCAGTTTAAAGTGGAAATAAACTGTTTTGCTCTGACGTCGTCCTTCAGCAGACCGAAATGGGTCTTCATTATGCCTATGCTATTATTCCTGAGTTTCTACAACATTTTTAAAAACATTAATATCAAGCTTCTTAGTATGTTGCTCTCAAGGGACTTCTACACTCACTGCTTACTCTTTTTTTTTTCTTTCAATTTCAGAATTTGGAGGGTGCACACATTTTGTTTACATAATTTGTTTTTGCACTTTTTGAGTAAAAGTTATAAGGTGCCCTTCACCCAGAATATGTGCATTTCCTCAGGTAGGTGTGGAGTGACACTTGCCCTCCCCCTCCACCCACCTACTTGCGTCCTGTTGAGTTTCACTTTCAAATATTCATGTAAGTGTTGATTGATGGGTTCCAATTTGGTATTGAGTACATGTGTTGTTTTTTCATTCTTGGGAAACTTCACACTAAACAATGGCCTCCAGTTCCATTCAGGTTCCATCCAAGTTGTTACAAAACATTCTAGATCACATTTTTTATGGCTGAATCTTACTCCATAGCATGCATATAGCACACACTGCTTTTTATCAATCCATTCATGTATTGATGTGCACTTGGGTTGTTTCCACCTCTTTGCAATTTTGAATTGTGCTACTATAAATATTCAAGTGCAAGTGTCTTTTTAATAAAACGTCTTTTTTTTTTTTCTTTTCAGTTAAAACCTAGGAGTGGGATTGCTGGAACAAAAAGTAGGTTTACTTTAACTTTTTTGAAATATCTTCATTCTAGATACCTTCTATGGAGGTTATGCTAGTTTTCAGCCCCACCAACAGTGAGTACTCCTTTCTCTTTGCATCTAAGCCAGCTTCAGTTGCTGCATATGTTAAGAAAACAGAACATTTTTCTTGCAGCAGTTTTCAAGTTTTTTGAAAACTTTCCATTTTTGCTTTTATGTCTGAAAGGTTATCAATAGTATTTCGTCCATAAACCTTTCAATGAACTTGAATATAACACTGAAGGGAGTTTATAAGTTTTGTATTTTTATTTTGTCCTGTCCAGACCTCCACAATTTCTCAATATGACTTGGTATGAGGTCATCCCAAATCTCACCTTCACAGGTGTGGAAAGCACTTGGTTAAGCAACTTGTGAGGTGACCCCCAACAATTCCTGCCCCTTACTATGCCGTGCCCTCGTGTACTTACTTCCCCTTTGGTGTGAGCTGCACTTGCTGATGGCTTCTATTGAATAGAATGCAATATCACGATGAAATATTACCTCCAAGATTAGGTTATGAAAAGAGTGTTTTCTGTCTTGGACACATTCTCTCCCACTTTGTTTCAGACTTCTCATCCTGGGGAATGTCAGTTTCCATGTTGTCTGGTGGCCCTGAAGAATGGTCCAGGTGGTTAGGGATCTCATCCTGCAACCCCAGAAGTCAGCCTGGAGACAGGGTTTGCAACCCCAGAAGTCCACCTGGAGACGGGGTTCCTCCCTGCAATGGATCGTTTCCAACAACAGCGTAGCCAGACCTGACAATGTAAGAGCAACCTCATGATGCACCCTGAGCCGGTGGGTCTTGGCTAAGTCATAGCAAATATTTGACCTATGGAAATACTAAGATATTTATTCGTCTAAGCTGCAACGTTTTGGGGAGATTTGTTAAAGATTATCAATCAACAGAGGCCTTAATGTAATGTGGCTTTCCTTAATGTAGCATTGGAACTTTATATTTCTTTTACCATAGGTGATTATAAATTGTATCTATAATTTAAGAGACAACTAGAGAAAGATCAGAGAAAATAAGGCAGAAAATTCCAAATTTTCACCCAGTAACTGGAGCATTAATAGTGTTGAAGTCAAGTCTTAATGCTTATATACAAGGATATTCTGTTAACAGGGTAATTAAAGATAGTAATTCTTGAAGCACTATAAGAGGTTATTTTGCTACATTTTTGTATAATTACCAATTCTTCAGTGGCTTCTGGTCCTAATAGATATGTCAAGGGAACACTAGATTGAATTAAATTGCATATTATTTACAAAGATTGTTTTCAGAGAGACAGTAAAACATTTTTCTTAGAGTTTTTATTCTTTTACTAATGACAAAACTGAATCCCGAGGAAATAAATATTTGTATTCCTGCTGCTTGGTTTGTTTCATCCTTTACAACAACAATAACGACACTATATAGTATGTTTCTTTTACTCTTCACTCAATAACTTTTTGCAGTAGTTATTATTATAGCCATTTTTTAGAGACATTATGACCTAGGGAGTTTTAATAGATATTGAGGTAATATCTCAGTTAATAAGAAATAAGCTGAAGAGCAACAAATATAGTGATTTTCAAACCTTATTAAAACAGGCTGAGAGCAGTGGCTCATGCCTGTAATCCCAGCCTCTGGGAGGCCAAGGCAGTGGATTGCTTGAGGTCAGCAGTTCAACTCCAGCCTGAGGAAGAGATCAATCCCATCTCTAAAAATAACCGGGTGCTCTGGTGGGCATCTGTAGCCACAGCTACTTGGGAGGCTGAGGCAAGAGGATCTCTTGAGAAATTTCTGGAAAAATGTCCTTAGTTTTGATTTATCTAAGAAAATCATGATTTCTCCTCCTCTGAGGAATAATTTCACTGGATAAAGAATTCTGGGATGGTGATTTTTCACTTTCAACATAAACATTTCACTTGGTTTTGTTCTCTCTCATATGGCTTGTCAAGAGAAGAGCCTAGCCATTCTTTGTTGTCACACTCTATGGGTAACATGGCTTTCTTTTTCCCTTTCTTACAGCTATTTTTTCCCAAGATTTTCTCTCTTATTGATTTCTTAAATCTGAATATGTCACACTTAAGTCTAGACTCTTTGACCCGTATCTTGCTTGGCATTCCCTGAGCCTCCCTAATCTTTGGTTTGTGTTTGTCACTAATTGTGGACATTTTTAAGCCATTATTATGCCATATATTTCTTATGTTCATTTCCCTCTTTCTTCTTCCTCTGGTACACACGTCCTGCACAGAATTTTCAAATATTCTGTTCTGATTTTTTATTATTTTTTCTCTTCAATTTTTAGGTTGGAAAATTTCTATTGAAATATCTTCAAAATTACTACTTTTCTTGGACACCTCCAGTGTATTACTATGCCAATCATAAACATTCTCTACTTCTGTTATAGCTTACTATTATTATCATTATAATTATTATTACTTTGAGCATTGCCTTTTCATTATTTCTTTGAGTTTCAAATTCTCTGCATATGATATGCATCTTGTATTCTTGCATATTGTATAATTTTTCCATGAGAAACTTTAATATACATAATATATAAATATAATTTTGATTACAGTTATTTTAAATTCCCAGTTTGATAATTCTAAAATCTCGTTTACAGAAGATAGTGGACTGGAAACAGTGTCTTGATAGCTGTGTGTGGTGATGTTGGGAAGACTCCAGGTACCTCTAGCTTGTGGACTCTGCCAGGAAACATCCCTTCAGGGGCACGGGAAAGCAGAAGGGCACTTCAGGACCCTAAGTAGAGGACAAAAGCAGCAAAGAAGCAGCAAGTACTTGCATTTGGGTGGAACCTGGTCATTGCAGTCAGGGCTGTGGCTGGGACAGTTTGGAGACAGATAAGGCCTCCAATGAGGGGTTTTTTGCACCTGGGGCCTTGGTTGAGTTATGTTGGAAGAGCTTGGGTGAGTGAGCGAGTGATTTTGACAGCACTCAGGAGCCGAGACTGAGCCACTCAGCCAGAGTGGAGCTTTCATTGTGTGGCTGCAGGCCAGGCTCAGCCATTGTGGGAAAGCTGCCTTGCAGGCTGGGCCCACTGGGTCCTAATGAAAAGCTGGTTCTGTATGCATAGTAAGGGAAATCTTCCTTATTATCCACTCCTGGGAAGATTTGAGTGACACATGCTTTCCTGGGAAGGCCACTGGGTAGCCAAGGACACAGTTTGGAAAGGTCAAGGTGTGTCTCTTGAGCTGGCCGAGGAAATCTTCAGGCTCCCAACTCTGGGGGATTGAGAGCAGAGAAGTCAGGAAGAAAGAACAGTCTCCTTGGAAAGGCAGAGGCTTCAAGTCTCCTCTTCTACAGTTTTATCAGAATTGTGATTAGCATTTCATATCCCAGAAGGTCACCTGTTGCCCAGGCTATATATATATATATATGCATATATATATATATATTATTTTTTTCTTTCTATAATTTACTTTTCCCACTTTTTCTCCATATATTTTTCTTTTTCTTTTTTCTTTTTGTCATGTAATTATAATTTTTCACTATTTCCTTATTTAATAATAAGGACTTCAGTTTTGCTAGTTTTTTCTGCCCTGTTATTCTTTTTTTTTTTTCCTGCTAATTGTATTCCTTAATGTGTTTTGTTTGTTTATTTAACTGTGATTTATACTATAGTATATTTATACTATATTTTTGTTTTTCTTCTCTATTTGGTGGAAGTGGGTTCTTTTTTCTGCTCAGGCTGGAAGAGAACCCCAACTGCAAGCACCAAACTCAGTCCCCAGAGGTAGGGATTTGTGGGTGTGGATCAAAGTACCCTGCTATATACCAATGACTCCTGTCTCTCTCCTTCTGTTCCTCTTTTCTTTTTGTTAATCTTCCCTTTTATTCTCTCTCTTTCCTTTCCCTTTTTTCTTCTTTTAATCTTTTATCCTTTCTTGCTCTTCATTCTTCTCTTCCTTTTAGTCCTTTACCAAAAGGAGATTTTAACTCCTTAGATCAGAGGAATAGTAACTTAAAGAGCAGGAGGAAAAAGTAGGGCAAGGAAATGGACAAAAAGAAAACACTCATGAGGATGAAACAGCAGAGAAAACCTGCCAACATGAAAAACCAGAACAGAGCAACCCCCCCTGCACAAAGGTATCGCAAAGTAGCTACTGCAGAGTATTCCACCTATAAACAAATGTTAGAAATGACAGAAGGGGAATTTAAAATATGGATGGTAAAAACAATGAAGGAAACTGCTGAGAATGTGGAAAATAATAAAAAGGAAATCCAAGAATAGACTCAAATAAGAGATTAATAATATAAAGAATATAGAAAGGTTATAGCAGAGCTTAAGGAATTGAAGCAGTCAACTAGGGCTCTTAAAGATGCATGAAAGTACTAATAATAGATTAGACAATGCAGAAGAAGGAATCTCAGAGGTAGAAGATAAAGCTCTTGAGTTAACTCCCCCATTAAAGAGTCAGAAAAAAAGAGAGAGAAAGCAGAACATTGACTGAGAGAATTATGGCCCTTCATGAAGTATTCAAATATAAGAATTATAGGTATCCCTGAAGGGGAAGAATGCCCCAGAGGAATGGAAGCTATACTAGAAGATGTCATAAAATGACAATTTCCTAAGAATAACCAAAGATTCTGGCATACTTCTTTCAGAGAGATATCAACCCCCAGCTCATCTGAACTCAAACAGATCTTCTCCAAGATACATTGTTATGAACCTGTTCAAAGTCAAGATGAAAGAGAAGATTCTGTAAGCTTCTAATAGAAAGGGTCAATTAACCTATAAGAGGAAGTCCATTAGGATGACTACAGACATCTCAAATATAACTTTTCAATCCAGAAGAGAATAGTCATCTACCTTTAACCTACTTAAAGAAAATAATTTTCAAGCCAGAATTCTCTATGCTGCGAAGCTAAACATTAAAATTGATGGATAAATCAAAACTTTTATGGGCATGCAAACATTGAGGAAGTTTGCCACCATAAGATCACCTCTACAGGAAATACTTAGATCTGTTCTACACAGTGACCATCACAAAGACCACCAGCACACTAAACAAACTAAAGGACAAAACTTAGCTTCCAGAATGATGCAAAAGATAAAACTAAGCAATGGCCTTCCACAAAATAACATGAATAGAATTCCACCACCCTTTCTCACATTAATAAATGTTAATGGCTTGAATTTGCCACCAAAAAGGCATAGGCTGGCTGATTGGATAAAAAAGCATAAGCCATTATTTTGTTGCCTGTAGGAGACTCACCTAGCCTCAAAAGACAAAGTAAAACTTGGGGTCAAGGGATGCAGAACAATTTTTCAGCTAAAAGGAAATCAGAAGAAAGAAGGAGTTGCAATCTTATTTTCAAATAAAGAGAATTTAAAGCAATTAAAGTTAAAAAGGCAAAGATGGACACTTCATATTAGAAAAGGTAACAGTATCATAAAAGGACATTTCACTTATAAATATTTCTTTCTGGTTAACAAAGAAATGTACCCAACTTAAATGCTCCCCGAGTCTTGAAACAGACCTTAATTAGTCCAAGTAATATGATATCCTATCCTATAACACCATAATAACAGGTGACTTTAACACACCTCTTACAGAGCTAGACAAACACTCTAACCAGAAACTAAACAAAGATCCAAAGGACTTAAATGTATCCTAGAACATCTGTGATTAATAGACCCATACAGAATACTCCATCCCAATGTCTTCTCATTGGCCCATAGAATATTCTTCAAAATAGATAATATCCTAGGACTCAAATCAAACATCAACAAAATCAAAAGAATTGAAATTATACCTTGTAATTCTCAGACCTCAAGGCAATAAAGGTGGAACTCAACTCCAACAAAAATTTTCAGCTCCATACAGAAGCATGGAAGTTAAACAACCTTATGGTGAATGACAGTTGGGTCAAGGAAGAGATAAAGGAGGAAATTGTTAACACCAAATGAAGCTACAAGTTACCAAAACCTGTGGGACACTGCAAAAGCAGTCTTAAGAGGGAAATTTATCATATTAGATGCTTATATCCAAAAAACAGAAAGAGAGCACATCAACAACTTAGTGAATCATCTTAAGGAAATGGAAAAGAAAGAGCAATCTAGTTCCAAACCTAGCAGAAGAAATAACCAAAATTAAATTAGAAATAAATGAAATTGAAAGCAAAAGAATCATTCAGAAAATTAATGAAACAAAAGTTGGTTCTTCGAAAAAATAAAATTAATAAACCTTTGGCCAGATTAACTAGAAACCAAAAAGTAAAATCACTAATAACCTCAATCAGAAATGAAAAAAGCGAAATAGAAGCTATGATAGAGATATAATGTCTTTGACTACTACAAGAAACTCTGCCCAGAAATTTGACAATGTGGACTGGGCACCCATCGCTCAGTAGTTAGGGCACTGGCCACATGC
>CAUYRH010070015.1:0-10014 GCA_963574655.1 Perodicticus potto
TGGGATCACTTGCTCTTTTCTTGCTAACAGGTTTGAGTTCTCTGTGGATTCTGGTTATTACACCTTTGTCAAAGACATAATCTGAAAATATCTTCTCCCATTCTGAGGGCTGTCTGCTTGCTTTACTTACTGTGTTCTTGGCTGTGGAAAAGCTCTTTAGTTTGATGAGATACCAGTAATGTATTTGTGGTATTGCTTCAATTGCCCATGGGGTCCTCCTCCTAAAATATTCTCCCAGCCGGATTTCTTCAAGAGTTTTCCCTGCACTTTCTTCTAGTATTTTTATAGTTTTATGTCTTAAGTTTAAATCTTTTATCCAGTGAGAGTCTAACTTAGTTAATGGTGAAAGGTATGGGTTCAGTTTCAGTCTTCGACAGGTCACCAGCCAGTTCATCCAGCACCATTTGTTAAATAGGGAGTCTTTTCCCCACTGAATGTTTTTGATTGGATTATCGAAGATCAAATGATGGTAAGTAGCTGAGTTCATCTCTTGGTTCTCTATTCTGTTCCATGCATCTAACTCTCTGTTTTTGTGATAGTACTATGCTGTTTTGATCACTATCGATTCATACTATAGTCTAAGGTCTGGTGGTGTGATTCCTCCTGCTTTGTTTTTATTTCTGAGTAATGTCTTGGCTATTCAAGGTTTTTTCTGATTCCGTATATAAAGAAGTATTATTTGGGGGGGGGGGTCTTTAAAGTATGACCATGGTGCTTTAATAGGGATTTCGTTAAAGTTGTATATTGATTTGGGTAGTGTGGACATTTTAACAATGTTGATTCTTCCCAGCCATGAGCATGGTATGTTTTTCCATTTGTTAACGTCTTCAGCCATTTCTTTTCTCAGAGTTTCATAGTTTTCCTTATAGATATCTTTCATGTCCTTTGTTAGGTAAACTCCCAAATATTTTATCTTCTTTGGCACTACTGTAAAAGGAATAGAGAGTCCTTGACTGTTTTTTTCAGCTTGATTATTGTTGGTATATATAAAGGCTACAGATTTGTGAGTATTTATTTTGTAAGCTGAGATGCTGCTGTATTCCTTGATCACTTCTGAGAATTTTGTAGTTTAATCCCCAAGACTCTCCAGATATTCAATCATATCTGCGAAGAGTGAAAGTTTGATCTCCTCTGACCCTATATGGATACCCTTGATTGCCTTTTCTTGCCTGATCGTGATGGTTAGGTCTTCTATTACAGTGTTGAAAGGCAGTGGAGACCTTGGGAACCTTGCCTGGTTCCTTATCTGAGTGGAAATGATTTCAATTTAACTCTATTCAATACAATCAATATTGGCTGTTGGTTTGCTGTAGATGGCCTCTATCAGTTTAAGAAATGTCCCTCTATACCAATTTTCTTAAGTGTTCTGATCATGAAAGGATGCTGGATATTATTGAAAGCATTTTCTGCATCACTTGAGAGAATCATATGGTCTTTGTTTTTTATTTTATTTATGTGATAAATTGTATTTACAGATTTATGTGTATTGAACTAGCCTTGAGACCCTGGGATGAAACCCTCTTGATCATGGTGTATAATTTGTTTGATGTGTTGCTGGATTCTGTTTGCTAGGATCTTATTGAATATTTTTGCATCAATATTCATTAGAGATATTGGTCTATAATTTTCTTTTCTTATTGGGTCTTTTCCTTGTTTGAGGATCAAGGTTATGTTTGCTTCATAAAATGTGTTGGGTAGTATTCCATCTTTTTCTATATTTTGGAAAAGGTTGTGTAATATAGGTGCTAGTTCCTCTTTAAAGGTTTGGTAGCATTCTGATGTGAAGCCATCTGGTCCTGTACTTTTCTTTTGGGGGAGATTTTGGGTAGTTGATGCTAATTCAGAGCTGTTCAACATTTCCACTTAATTCTAGCTAAGTCTAGGAAGGTGGCATACTTCCAAGTGTTGGTAAATTTCCTTCAGATTTTCATATTTCTGAGAATAGAGTTTCTTGTAATGTTCATTAAGGATGTTTTGAATTTCTGAGAAGTCTGTTGTTGTTTAATCTTTGTCATTTCTGGTTGATGAAATCATAGATTTTACTCTTTTATTCCTGCTTAGGTTAGCCAAAGGTTTATCTATTTAATCGACTTTTTCAAAAAACCAACTTTTTGATTCATTGATCTGTTGTATAATCCTTTTGTTTTCAATTTTATTTAATTCTGCTCTAATTTTCATTATTTCTTTTCTTCTGCTGGGTTTGGGATTAGAATGTTCTTTTCCTGTTGCTTGAGATGTCCCATTAAGTTGTTGACTTTCTTTCTTTCCATTCACTTGAGGAAGGCTTGCAGTGCTACAAATTTCCCTCTTAGCACTGCCTTTGTGGTATCCCAGAGGTTCTGGTGATTTGTGTCTTCATTATCATTTTGTTCCAAAAATTTGGTAATTTCCTTCTTAATCTCATCTTTGACCCAGCTATCATTCAGCATAAGGTTATTTAGTTTCCATGTTTTTGTATGAGTATGCAGATTCCTGTTGTTACTGAGTTCAACTTTTATTCCATGATGGCCTGAGGAGATGCAGTGAATAATTTCTATTCTTTAGAATTTGCTGAGGTTAGACTTGATTGGTTTTGGAGTATGTTCCGTGGCTTGATGAGAAGAATGTGTATTTAGTTTTGTTAGGATGAATTGTTCCGTAGATGTCTGTTAAATCTAATTGTTGAATGATTAAGTTGAAATCTAAGATTTCTTTGCTGAGTTTCTTTCTTTTTTTTTAATTTTTATTAAATCATAATTGTGTACATTGGTGCAATCATGGGGCACAATGTGCGCTGAGTTTCTTATTGGAGTATCTATCCAACACTGCCAAAGGGTTGTTAAAATCTCCTACTATTATGGTGCTGGAGGAAATCAAGTTGTTCATATTTGTTAGAGTCTCTCTTATAAATTGCGGTGCATTCTGGTTGGGTGCTTAAATGTTAATAATTGAAATCTCACATGTTGAGTGTTACCCTTAACAAGTATGAAGTAACCATCCTTATCTTTCCTTCCTTTTGTTGGTTTAAAGCCTATTGTATCTGCGAATAAAATTGCAACACTTGCTTTTTTCTGATTTCCATTTGACTGAATTATAGATGACCATCCCTTCACTCTGAGTCTATATTTATCTTTTAAGGTAAGATGAGATTCTTGTATGTAGTAGATATCTGGCCTGAGTTTTTGTATCCAGTGAACTAACCTGTGCCTCTTTAGAAGACAATTTAAGCTATTCACATTAATTGAGAGTATTGATAAGCCTGGTAGTATTTTGGGTATTGAGTTTTTCAAAAGTTTAATGGACATTTTTAATCCTTTCACCTCTGTGGAAGTTGGAATTTGATCAAAAGTTTCTGAGTGAGTTTATTTTGGTGTTAGAGGATTGTGCTGGTCATTGTGGAGGATGTGTCTGAGAATATGCTGGAGAGCTGGTTTAGTTATGGCAAATTTCTTCAGCATGTGAATGTCATTAAATATTTAATTTCTGCATCATAAATGAAACTCAGTTTAGCTTAATCCAGGATCCTGGGTTGAAAGTTATTTTGTTTTAGGAGGTTAAAGGTCAATGACCATCCTCTTCTAGCTGGAAAGTTTGAACAGAGAGATCTGCAGTCATTCTAATATTCTTCTTCCTGTAGGTTATGGTTTTCTTATGTCTGGCTCCTTGCAGAAATTTCTCCTTCATGTTAACTTTGGTGAAGTTAATTATAATGTGTCTGGGAGATACTTTATTTGGACTGAGTCATGCTGGAGTTCTGAAACTGTCTGCTATCTGAATTTCAGAATTTTTTGCCATGTTTGGGAAGTTCTCCTCAATCATCTCTTGGATTAGAGCATCTGGGCTTTTGAAGCAACCTTATCACCTTCAGGAATTCCTATAAGGTGAGTATTAGGTTTTTTAGAATTATCCCACAGCTTTCTGAGAGAATTATCTGTTTCTACTCCCCACTTACTCTTTGAGTGTTTGGGAGCATTCAAAAGCTTTGTCTTCAATGTCAGAAATCCTTTCTTCTGTCTGCTCCATTCTGTTACCGAGGGATTCTACCGTATTTCTCATATCTTGGAGGACTGCAAATTTTTTTCTCAATGTGTCAAAATCTTTGGTGATTTTTTCTTTGCATTCATTGAATTCTTGAGACAACTTTTGAATTACTCCTAGAATTTCTAATTCCAACTTTACTTTCATTCTATTAATCTTATTTGCCATCCATATTTTAAACTCTATTTCTGACATCTCAGCCATTTGTTTATGAGTGGGATCTTCTGATGTGTATACCTTTTCATTCCTTGTGAGAGTTGATCTACTCTGATTATTCATGTTTCCAGAGTTTTTCTGCTGATTTGACCTCATGATTATGTTTCACCATTTGGCTAGATAAGCAGGTAAGGTGAAATTGGATTGGGGGCTCCTGGAGTAGTGATTAACCAGCCCTTTGCCCAAGAGCTGGGACTGGTGACTGCAGCTTTTTTCTTAGAGCTTTGCAAAGGACCCATACAGTCCTACAGCCTGAGACACTGGGGACCTGCTTGGTGTCGTGGGGCTTGTCTTGCATTCAGCTGGTCCATGTCCAATACTAGTGAATTAGTTACTCTGGGTTGAATTCTAAGCTATGGGGAAATATAAGCAACTAAGACACCCTGCCCCACATGGGCAAAAAGTTAAAAAGGAAAATCAAACCTTCCCACAGCAACACAAACAGGGTACCACCTTGGATGGTCCTCAGGTGATTGGCCCTGGTCAATATTTCCAAATCAATTGTCTCAGCACAAAGTCTCAAGTGGGAGATTTCAAAAGGTCTCCAGCAACTAGATAGCAGGGGTCTTTGGTCTTAGTGTGGCTCGCTCTGGTGCTTCTTGGGGTCAGAGTTAGTCCGGGGAAGTTAATGCCTCCTTTCCCACCTTGCACCTCTGTCACATCCATTCACTGGTACCCCCAAAGGGCTTTGGCCCAGTTCCCTACAATGAGCAGATGGCCAGGGTTTGCACCTACCTGAGTCACATGGAAATCTATGTCTCCTCGGCCAGACCCTGCATTCTGCCACCAGCCTGCATGGGGAGCTGAAGCCTGACTACTTTGGGTGCTTAATGGAAGCTGGGAGTGTCACTCAGTTCCAGCCCCACCTAAGACTGAAGTTGCTGCCACTTATATTCTCCCAGAATTTGCATTTCTGCCCTGGCTGTATTCCACTGTGGGTCAGGCTCTGTTTGAGTTCACAGAAACTGCGATGCAGCCCTGTCCTGTGCTACTGCCAGTGCACCAATTCTTATGAAGCTGGCTTCTTTGTCTCTGAGGCACTCTGTGTTGGGGTGGGTGCTGTTAGAGCTCACAAAAGGCTCTCAGTTCCTGCACCCTGAGCTGATGATGCTTCCATGCCTGCTTTTGTTCCAGCTATGCTCCACTGGTGACTGGGTGCATCTTTGGCTCCCAAAAGCAGCAATTCTGATTCAGCCCCACCCTAGTGGTATGCCGCCTCTGCACATGCATATTCTAGTTTCTCCCTGCTGTGCTCTGCCTGGGCAGGCCTCAGGCATACCCTTTGCTCACGACGCCTGAATTTCTGTGGTTGCCACCAATGTAGAGGCCTGGATCCCTCTAGTTGCTAAGAGAGATGGGAAGTGTTTCTCCAAAATACCACCAAGGATGTGAGCCCTATTGTTCCCGCTGTCTCCACAGCAGCTGCTGTGTGGTGCCACAGGGCACCATTTCTCCCTCTCCCATATGGCTTCCTTGCACCACAGTCCCGGCTTTACACCTGTGCCACTGATTCAGCACAGACTTGTAACAGACTTGTAAAATGCGAAAGAGTCTGGACTCTGCAGGGGACAGGATTCCAGACTTCGGGGTGGGAGTGGAAGTGAGTGCTGGGAGTTCAAAATTGTGGATAGAGGATATGTTCAGTTTTATGCCTGAGAGGAGAGGGCCATGGCCACTAGTGGGTCCTCTCTGAGGAAGGTGATCTGGTTTTTAGCAGCTCTCTTCTGTGGGATAGAAAAAAAGAGATCTGAACTCTGCTCACTTGTTTGTAGAAAGTACACTGTGAGCTGTTGTCATGGGGGAGAGGACTCCTGTCCGCTTTGCAATGGGTTTTGTACCTATTGTTTGTTTCGTTGGGGCTGCAGCTCACCTCAGCAGGGGGGATGTGCCCTCTTCAATCTTCTCTCTTGGCTCAGCTCCAAACCATTAACTTACTTGCTAAACTTCTGTCCTTTAACTCTCCTTCTGGACGGGAGGCTACAGTCGGCTGTCTTGCCTCCCTCCCATATACTTTACTTTAAACTGCTGGCATCTACATTTAAATCCAACCTCAGGCTTTTAAGAGTCTGCTAATTACTGAGTCCTCACCCTTAGTGGCTACCAAGTGTAGCACAAGATATACCTTTCTGGTTTGATGTTGGCTTCCCTGATGACCTCCTTCTACTCCCCATCCCATTTCTCATCCTTCTCTTACATGAAATTATATTCTTTGGCCATTGCATTTCATGTAATTGTAGCATTTAATTTTGAACTTGTGCCCAGAGGCCTGTGTGTGGTGTGCATTTTTAAAGAAATCTAATAAATGAAGGGAAATAAATGTACATGGTAAAAAGCAGATGGGCCAATATTATTTGGAGGAAAAAAAAACTGTTGCTTGCAGGAACATGAATAATTTTAGAACAAGTCAGTAATGTAAACAAGATGAATAAAAATATTTTGCTTAGTACTACATTATTTCAGTGCTAATTTTCTCCTGAGTCTTTGCTTCACAGAAGATATCTTAAGACCCTCTTCTGGTGAATGAAGTTCCTTGAGTAGAAGCCAAAGTGAGTCAATCAACTCTTAGGTGGCCAGGCTTATATAGAGATTGTGGACTGATTTAATCTTCTCTTAGCTCCAGTGAGAAAAGGATTGTGTGCACTGAGTCTGAGTGGATGAGGGAGTTCTTAGTTTCTCCATTAATCCTTTACTTAATTGCTAACTTTGTCCCTGGGGGCACCTTGTGGACTTACCTTCTGTTATGCACCTCCCTCAAGGTAATTCAGTGGTTCAGAAAGCAGCTGATCACAGGGCTGCATATGGAAGTGCAGATGCCCACACCAGAATTGAAGGTCAGAAAGCACTTGTATCTGTGCCATTCTTGCATTTTACTAATTGATTATTTAGAAAAAACTGTACATACTACACACACATACAGTTGATAAACAGGAAGAATATTTGCCTATGGGTTTGTTTTGTTAGTGTGACCCCTCTTGAGGAGTAACCATGCCTTACATACCAGTAGTAGTTTGTACTTGACAGCACATTCACACACATAATGGTGGGGGAAGCTTCGAATTCCTAGCAGATCTGCTTTGAATCCCATCTTTGCTAATTGCTGGTTCTGTCTTATGAGGCAAAAGTACTAACTTCTCTAAGCTGCAGGTTTTCATATATTAAACACAGACCGTTATTATAGAGGATGTCCATGAAGTTCATGTACAATTTAAAATAGTGTGCAATTTTTAATTGCTCAGTAACTTTATGGACATCCTTGTATAAAATTCTTGCTCGGGGGCATGAGGAATGTCTTACAAAATGCCGTGAAAACACTTTATGAATTATAAAGCAGTGCATCAGTATCAGTGGTGATGAATCTTGAACCACTTCTGGGGGGAACCAACCAAGGTAAAAAATGAGAACACTGAGTACAGCAAATGCTGTTTACACCCTGTTCACATACCTTTCTCTTCTCAAGAAGTTACCTGCAGATGGTTCCCTTGCATGAGGTCAGCTTCCTGGATCTCTGTGCAAGGTGCTATTGGCCTCGGAGCAAGTCAGAAATGCTGGAAAGCTAACACCTCAGGAATTCCCCCGATTAGTGAAGGATGGCAGTAGGTATGTGAACTCTCAGCCTCTTTCCCCTCTGGTGGGACAATTCTGGGCTGTGTTCTACAGTGTATCAGAGAGTCTTGGGTGGGGCTGGGGTGGTTTGAGCCCCAGTGGCCTGAGAAGACAACTGTTCACCAACATTCCCTTCCTTGGCCTGCTCTCTACTGGTGCATAATACTCTCCTCCTCCCATCACCCCCACACCCCCAATAAGTTACTCACACAAAAATTGTCTTGGGGTCTGATGTTGGGAGGATTCCAATAAGATGACGTGACTCTGGGAGGTTTAGAGATTCATGCAAGGTCAAATGGCACTGGAGGAACAGACAGGGTCACAAACCTTTCCTACTGAATACACTACTTTTGAGTTACACAAGCAGAGAATTGGAAAAAAAAACTTTATTTGATTTTTTAAATGAAAAAAAACAGGGCTTATAGATGAAAGAAAACTTTTTTTTCCTCCTTTGTCCTCGGATTTCTATAGCATATTTTAAGAAGATAAGGGCTTAAGTATAGATCTTAGAGTAAATAGATGAAAAGTTGCAGTCCTAATAAAAATGAGATATGAAGTGATGAGCTGAGGTTTTGAAACAATTCTGAAACCGTAGAAATAGTTATCTTTATAGTAAGAATTGTAAAAGTTATCTTTATAATAATAATAATACTAATAAAGAATGACATTTCTATTGGGGGGAAGATGGCAGAAAGTTATCCAAGCAGAGAACCATTTGATTTTTTTCCTCTCATATTTTTTTTCTTCGAGGAGGACAGCCTCCAAATGATAAAATTTTGTATTCACTTGCTTAAGATTACATTCAGATTCAAGTTTGGAAATGTTAGCAGCTCACAATACATTCCTGTCTTAGTCCTAGACGCCATTAACTTTGGTAGTAGAAAAACTAGAAGATAGAGTAACAGAATCACTTCACTGTGAAAACTTGGAGACGTGCCAAAACATGTGAGTCTGTAATATAGAAACTATAGACAAATACATCGGAAATTTCTTCCAGACAAAAAAAATTCTAAAATGGATTTTTAGAATATAGTTATTTAATATTTAGAAAAAGAAATTGGTCATTACCAGGGAATAGGAAAGGACTACTAAAAAAAATGATTACAATAACCTTATTTTAAAAATGAGATACATTATCATATGTATTTCAGGAGAGTGCTTTTGTGTGGTTAATACTGTATATGCTATACAATAGCACATGCTAGTTTGCAGTTTCTCATGTCAGCCTCGTATATTAAATGAAGAAATGTTGACTGAATGGGATTTTCACTTGGATTCAGAACTCATTGAACAATCTCATTATGCTTATTGTTGGAAGCATGATTGATAATTTTGCCATTACTGTTTAGTTTTGGAACAGTGAAATTGATGTGGTTTTGGTGTCAGACCTGAGTTCAACAATTCCTGGCTGTAACGATTTCTCAGTGAACAGCCAGTATCCCAACTGCAGCTTAGGGGCTGGGAGAAAAATTTGGTTACCAGCTTTCCAGACACCCCCTGTATAGTTACCGATTTGGGAGATAAAAGACCAGGGTTAGAGAGAAGTACAGAAAAGGTTGCTCCAGTGCCCAGAAGAAATTTTATCTCTTGGCCCTCCACTATAAGGCAAACCCAGGGCTCTTGAGGGGTGATGACACAAGCTGGAGCCATGAGAATCTGCCCCTGGCACACTCAGTCCAGTTTGGGCACTGATGGGGTCACTGTCCCAGGAGGCCTTTGCCTCTGGGGTAGGCCACCCTCCAGTGGTCACCCTTAGCATTCTGGACAGGGGCCAGGTGGCTTGCCCAGCCAGTGGTTCTTCTGGGGGCAGTCTCTCCTGAAGTGGCCAGTCTGACCACATTGGAAGCACTTGTTGTTAGCTCCTCTGGTTTCCCTCTGCCCCTGAAAGTCGCTCGTTTATCGGAGTGCCATTACTAGAGCTGTCATTCTTTTCTGTTCCCTTCTCTCTTTTTCCTCCTTTCTCTCCTGATCTCGGTTATAAAAGACCATAGTGGCCATTTTAAGAAGATTCTCCAGGTTATGGTCTGGGCCTAGAGCCAACTCCTGGAGTTTCCTTTGAATGTCTGGAGCCGCTTGAGTGATAAATTTGTCTTTCAAAATAATCTGACCCTCTATGGAGTCAGGTGTCAATTGGGTGTGTTTTCTCATTGCCTCCCTAAGCCTCTCAAGAAAGGCTGA
>CAUYRH010070017.1:0-18831 GCA_963574655.1 Perodicticus potto
CTTTATATAGTGATTTTAGAAAATGCTATGAGGGCTATCTCTCACAGTACAATCAAAATGTTTCTGATTGTATATGAAGCACATTCTGCCCTATGATTGCACCAATGTACACAATTATGATTGAATAAAATTATTAAAAAAGAAAAAAAAAGAAATGAGCATATCTTGGGGTGACATTCAAGTTTTGATTATCATAATTATCTATTAAGACCTTTCTATCTGGCCTTGACCTCCTGGCTGTTTGGATGCTAGGGTATCATTCCCAAAAGGATCATATTTAGGTTTCTGCTTTGGCTTGATAGTTAAATGAATATTCTAGATAATTCATTTGGAAATGTCACTTAAGAATATTCCCAAATTCAAGCCTACTTTGAATGTATGTTCTCTTGTAGTCATCAACAAAAGTTGCTTTCTAGATATTTGCTATATTTGTCTGATAGAAAAGGTTGGAAATAAAAAAAAAAGAAGAAGAAGAAAGAATATGTATATAATTCGAAGACATGGGGAGAAAAACCCCTAATTCAATCTAAATTAGGCTCAGCTTCAAACATGAAGTTACCATATCTAATGATATGACTGATACCACCTTTTGAGATTGAATGACAATTTTTAAGGGAATAGTATAAGAAGATTCTGGAAAGCCTTGGTAATGAAGTAGTTATTTTTCCCAGTCAAATCTAGTTCGGCAAGAATGAAATTGTGTTTCTAAACTTCCCACTAATGCATGTGTCTTGGGTGGGTTGACCCACAGATAGCGTGGTGTGTGGCTATACCACGACATATCTCAGAGCTTCATTTCCTTTCCAGCTTTTCTAGGCTGTCTCGTATTTAATACTGCTGCATTTTTTGGTTCCGATTGTGAACTGATTCTGATTAATAGGCAAATTCTGAGGCTTTTGGCTACATTTGTCTGAAGAAATGTGATGGATGAAAGTAACTCTGCAGTAACTATTTCTAATAGTTAAATATATAATTCTAAAATAATTTGGCCCCAAATTACAAGCACTCCCATAATGAAGAGGATTAGAGTGAAAACAGTAGCTACCACACAAAAAAGTACAGCTGTCAGGGAACACTAGATTTTATTCATATTATGAAATTCAGCTTCACACTAAGCTGGCATCAGAAAATCGTCAACAAGACCACACATATTAGAGCACAGTAAATGACTCACAGAGATGTTTGGAACCTAAGTTAAAACCCAAATAAAAATAGCTAATAAATGACCCCAAAGCATCTGACACATTCAACACTATTTAAAGTTGAAAACACTTAGCAAAAGAGAACTTCTTAAATCTGGAAAAATGCAAAGCAAAAACCTATACCTCACATCATAGTTAATGAAGAACTGTTGAATACATTCCATTTAAGATATGAAGCAGGACAAAAACAGTTGTTTGAATCACTTCTATTCAACCATGTATTGAAGGTCCTGGTCACTATTATAAGGCAAAGGAAAAAAAGGCATCAAAATTGGAAAGAACCAAAACTGCCTTTAGCTATAAATAACATAATTGTATATATAGAAAACCCTAAGGAATCTATAAGAATAACTGCTAGAAATAACAGATGAATTTATCAAATTTGTAGGTAATACAGGTAAATAAATAAAAATAAATTCTATTTTCCTATGCTAGTAGGAAACAATTAAAAACTTGAAATTGAAACAGTTAATAGCATCAACACATAAACTAATTAGGAGTAAACTTAACAAAATTACAAAATAATGCTGAGAAAAATTTAAGAAGACAAATTAATGGGGAGATATACTATATTAACAGACTATTTCTAGACTGTCTTTCTTGATCCAAGACTCAATATTGTTAAGATGTCAGTTCTTCACAATAGAACTGATTTGGTGCATTCCTAATTAAAATTAAATTCCAAAAGATTTATTTTTTTGGAAATTGATAAACTGGCCCTGTGTGGTGGCTCATGCCTGTAATCCTAGCATTCTGGGAAGCCGAGGCAGATGGACTTCAAGACTAGCCTGAGCAAGAGCATGACCCCATCTCTGTTAAAAACAGAAAACCTAGCCGGTGTGGCAGGCACCTGTAGCCTCAGCTACTCAGGAGGCTGAGGCAGAAGGATCACTTGAGTCCAAGAGTTTGAGGTTGCTATGAGCTGTGATGCCACGGTGCTCTACCAAGGGTGACAGAGTAAGACTCTGTCTCAAAACAAACAAACAAACAAACAAACAAAAAGAAATTGACAACTGGTTCTAAAATTCATATGTAAACACGAATGACCTAAAATAGTCAAAACAACTTTGAAAAAGAACAAAGTTGAACAACAGACTGAATTCAAGATTTATTGTAAAGATATAGTAATTAAGGTATTAACATTATGATAAACAAATAGATCAATGAAATAGAATGAAGACTCTACAGAAGGACCCTATACAGAACAGATCTGTTGGACAGATCTGAGGTTAGAACCCAGAGTCCCCAAGGTACCAAGCAAATTCAATGGAGGAAAGAAGAGATTTTTTTCAACAAAAGGTTCTAGAACAATTGGATAGTCATATGCAGAAAAAATTGCAAAGTGAAACCAAAGAGATGCCGTTTCACCAGAAGGGTTAAATTTATGAAATGACAACATCAAATGTGGGCAAGGATGTGAAACAACTGGGGCGCTCATTGTTGTAAAATCACTCTCGCAAACTCTTTGGCAGAATCTAAATATTTTAGTTAAAAATATACCTCCCCAATGACTCTGCATTCCACTGCTAAATAATGGCTCAAGAACAAAGTACCTCAACTTAAAAAGAACTATATATGCTTTATTTATGTCAGCTTCATTCATAATAGTCCTCAGTTGGATACAGCCCAAATGTTCATCAACAGTAATGTAACAAACTGTGGTATATTCATATGTTGGAGCAGTACTCAGTAATAAAAAGAATGAACAACAGATACCTGCAACAACATAGATGAATCTCAAAAATATGCTGAGCCAAGAAAAGAGACACAAAAGAGTGTACACTATACGATTCCAATCATATGATGTCAAACTGACCCACAGGGATAGGATAATGGTTGACTTTAGGGTAAGAAGTGACAAAAAGGGGGGAAGAGAGAATTTTCTGGAGTGATGATAATATTTTGTATCTTAATTGGGTGATGTTTATCCAGCTGTATAATGTAGTTTCGCTAAACTCACTGAATAAATAGGATCTTACATTTCACTGTGTACAAAATAGTGCCTAAGAAAAAAGAATAGTAATGAACTGAACACCTACTTACTAACCCTTGCTTAAATCCTTCCTATTGAACTTTTGTTGTTGTTGCTAGTAGTGGTCTTTTGGCGCACTCTTGAGAACAAACACTAAGTTGTATGTAAAACCATTCTTCTTTCATTATTGACACATTTTGTTATGCATAGAGGGAGCAGAATGACTTGGTAATTACACTGCCATCAAAGCAAATGACAGAGCCAGTCAAGAGTGAAGCTCTGGGTTCAGTGAGATGTAGGTTTGAACCCTGGCTTCAGTGTTCCCCAGCCACTTGACACTAGGCAAATTATTGAGCTTCTTGTGACCTCAGTTCCTTACCTGCAAATGAGGGACACAATTGCCTACCTCATAACATTATTAGGACGTTGACAACAAAATGCATGCAAACTGTTAGCACAGTGTCTGTTATTGATATTAAGAATAAAATGAGGATTCTTCCTAGATATCTAATACTCTAGATGAGGATTTTGGAATTTTATTTTAAGATCTGTCTGAAAGCTTCCCTAAACATTCCCTTACGCATATTTTGTTCTGCTGCATGAATGAGTTGGTCTGTGATAAAGAAAAAGAATTTGGCCCCTTGGATTCACATATCTCACCCTTCCACAAGGTTATTCTCACCTCCCACTCCCAACTTTAGCTGCCAGTCTCACCTCTACCTCCCTAAGAGGGAGTGGGTTCTCAGATTCCGGTTTCATACAAATGAGGTGCAACACTTTCATTCATTTTATGTATCACTGAGATCTGGGTTACTTCAAGATAGCTTAAGTTCTCAAATGGAAAAGCATGGGACCTTAACATCCATTCACAGACCAGGGGAAACGTGCCTGTCTCAGCTTGGTGTCAGGTGTTGGGGTCTGTGCCAATCTGATACTTGAAGTGCTCGAATATAGAAGTTCCTACAAGCTTCCAGGATGGCCCAAGTTTTATCCTGAGCTACACCATGTCCTCCTCTGACCTCTGTCCCTAAGACAAGATTTGGACGGCATCTCCTTGAATTACCATCTTTCACAGCTCAGGGATCTGTGTGACATTGCAAGTCACTTATCTTTCCAGGCTTCTTTCAGACACATCTGAGGTTAGAACCCAGAGTCCCCAGAACCCACGATTACCCAGGTTGCCAAGCCCAGAGCCCAGCTACCAGAGTCTGTTCATCCCCTGGTCCCAGCTCAGGTCAGGCATCCCTGGTACGATGCAGCGACCCTTCCCCTACGGCCTTCTTCAACCAGCCTGGAGCTCAGGGCTGTGCCTGCTCTGAATGACCAGAGCACTTCCTCTCTGTCTCTGTCACCGACATGTACGTGAGACTAGGAGTCAAACAGATCTCAGTTCAAGTCCTGTCATCCTGACCACAAGGCTCTAGGCCGATGCAAATCTCTCAATCTCTAGTTCTGTAAAATCAAGCTAATAAGAGTACTTATCTGTTTTGCTAAGGACTGAATGAGATAACAAATGCTTACCCGCAGGCCTGGTGCTTAGCAAGCACTTAACACAAACCAGCTATTGTTCCTACTACATTTACTAATTATAATAATTTTTTATATTGGTTTTCAATTGTTGCCTCTATGTAAAATCTGAGTCCCAAATTTTTACCTCTGTGAGGGTGAAAACAGCATATATATATATATATATATATATATATATATTAATATATATATATATATTAATGTATCTCCTGCTGTACCCAGGGTAGTGCTGGGAGTTCGGGGGCAGAATCGATCACAGCTTACTAAGTGACTATAGATGACTTGAAATGTGACTTGCTATGGCTGTCCATCTACTACACACATGTACATAACATATACCATAGGCATATACATATACGGGTACAGTGGACAGGTGATCTGACCTAATTATTCTTGTATTGCAATGCTCTTCCTTAAAACCTGACTTTGGAGTCACACTTTCTACATGCAGATGACTGTTTATATCTATGGCTGGCTCATGTTCCACTTTCGTTTTCTTTGAAACACATTTGTTTCTCTTCAGTAAGTCCAGGTTAAAGCCCGTTGAGCTGTGAGCTGCTCTCTTTCTTTCTGAAAGAGGACAAAGGGTCAAGGCATTATTGTGCAGATTACAAGGATTTTTTTTTTATCCTCCCTACTAGTTTTTGGTTACAGTGTTTTTGTTGCTGTGGAAAAGATGACCATCACTCCTGAAGGGGACACAGAGACTCGGGTGACGCGAAGACAAAAGCCAGCTTGATTGTTGCAAGAGGTGTCCTCAGGTGACCGGGGCTTTTTTTGTGTGAGAAAACAAGAATGTCCTGGCTGTTGGAAACAACAGAAGGTGACATGATTTACACGGGGTATTGAAGTGTCTTCAGCAGGTGCTGCAGAAGCCAGTCCTATCCTCTCACTGGTGGCTTCCCTTGGATCTGCCTGGCTGGGGACAGGGAGAAATGCTCGTGTTAGCAGAGGTCAGGGGGCCGGGGGGCCTGGGCATTGGCTTCCTGTTCACACCTTGTTAATGCTGGAGAAAGCCACTGACCTTGTCTCCCTGAGCAGGGATGCTTGGAACCATTTTTACATGCTCTTCACATCCTTTGGTGAGAGGCTGAGTGAGGCTGGGGCAAATGATGGAAAGTTGGTGACAGCACCAAGGGTTTGGTCCTTCTCTGTGGCTTCTTCAACATCACAGGCCTTTGGGAGCAGTAAGAAAGCAGGACTGAGAATCCCGGGATACAGGTGGAAGACCACAGAATTCCCAATGCCCATTTCCTTCTGCCCAGTGGTCACCAGGGTCTCAAAGGCAAACAGCTCCCTGGGAATCTTATCTATCCACACTTTCCAGGATTTTAGTCATTGCTTTTCACTGCAGCCTCTTGTTAGTAGGCATGATGTTTCTCGAGGTGTGCCAAAAGTGTAGTTTTTAAAAAGTGAAATTCTCAGCAGGGCACAGTGGCTCCTGCCTGCAATCCAGCACTCCGGGAGGCCGAGGCCACTGGGTAGCTTGCTCAGAAGTTGGAGAACAGCTTGAGCAAGAGTGGGACCCTGTGTCTACTAGCTGGGCACCGTGGTGGGTGCTTGTTGTTCCAGCTACTTGAGAAGCTGATGAAAGAGGATCACTTGAGCCCAAGTGCGTGGGGTTGCTGTGAGCTATGACATGACGATACTCTACCCAAGGTCACAGGGTGAGATGTGTCTCCAAAGAAAAAAAAAGTAAATTTCTTGGTTGTTTTTAGTAACAACTTAATTTCTATTTTGGAGCCCTGCTTTAGGCAACCAGTGCAAACTTCGCCAGATCAGGATTCTGCTTTCTTTCTTCCAGGTTCTGTCTGCGCCCCAGGATGCAGACAGGAGTGAAGTGTAGGAGGGATGGGGTGGGAGGGGGTGGTCATCTCATCCCAGGTGCTGTCACAGCGCTGTCCTGGCCTCTGCTCACAGGCTCACTGCTAGGGCTTCCTTCCTCCCGGCCACTTCCTAGTTTTCTCTCTCTCTCCCCAGGGCTGCACCAATCCCGGCAGCACAGGAGGCATATCACTTGTCCAGCACACCCGGAGGGAGGCCTCTGTGACCCTGCCCCAAACCCGCCCACCAGAGAACCCTGGCACACATGTCCCCTGCTGCTCCCCTTACCAAGTACGGTGCGAACAGGAGGAGGAAGAGGTCGAAGTGACTCCGCTGCGTGGTTTTCCCAGCCTGGGAGGACGATCCCGTCTTACCGAGGTTTGTATCATCCCTTCTGCTCCTCTTTCCTACATGGCTGGGCAGAACTGGAGCTTCTTAGCCATTTTTCCTTCCCATACAAGTTGCTTCTTCTTTGCTCCTGAGCCCAGGCAATCTGTGCCTCATCCCAGGGTGGGGCAATCTTAACATTTGCATCACCATATGTTTTTGCGCCCTGAATCTCCAAGACTGTGGTGACTTTTTCCACTCGTCTGTGCCCCGGACCTAGAAAACCCCACCCGTGCCTTAGCCTCACACCTCAGGAAACCCCGGGCTTTGAACTGTCTTCCTGAGCCTTAGCAAATCCTCCTCTGGTGTCTGAAACATACGGGCCCTCGCCTCATTTCTCATTCTCTGGCTCCATGCTCCGTGTGGTGGGTCTGCCACAAACAGCCACCAGATCCTGCCCTGTGGGGATCATCCAGTACCCCAGGGCTGGGCTCTGGCCCTAGAAGGGTGACCCATAAGCACATCCCATGGGACGGAACGGTGTTTCCTTCTCACAAATTTCTGAGATTAGATGACCATACTGGTGATGCTGACATGCTGATTTGGGGCTACTCAGTCCATTTATACAGGCAGTTCCCCATGCCCTGCAAAAATATTTGCTGGCACCTCGCATACCCTGGGGATGACTTTGTTCTTTTATCTCCTTCTTTCACTCAGGCAAGAAGCATAAAATATCAAGCTACTGCTAGAATAAAGGGAAGGCACATGGGATAACAGAAAACACGTGGAAAAGCTCATCAGCAAATGTAGCAAACTATTCAAGCCAGTCTCATGAAAAGAGGGGTATAGTATGTGTTGGAAGTCAGACCCTTGAGTTCTGATTAATACCAGTCCTGACTTTGTTACTAGTGAGCTGTGTGATCTTGGGCAAGAAAGGCAATTTGCCTTTCTGGGCCTATTTTTTCATCTTGAGAGTGGGATGGATGGATGGATGAATGGATGGAAGCGGGGATAGGTTAAGAAGTTTTCCAAATAGACTGAGGAGAAGGAGGTGGGGGCTGGTAGCTGTCCAGGGCCTGTTGCCACAGCCAAGTTTCATGGTTATCTTCCCCACCTTTTACTCTGCTTTGTTTCCAAGAACAGCTTGGTGAGATAGATGAAAATATCACTCCAAGAGAGAGAAAAACTAAATTTTTCTTCTACAATGTTTGCAGTGACCTTTGGGCAATTTAGAAACCCTCCAAGTGTCACCTTCCTTATCAATAAGATGGAGTTAATGCTATCTGTTCTGCAGCCTTGGAGCCCACATACAAGATCGTGCTTCACAAGGTGTTATCTCCTCTCCTCATTCCCCTTCACTGCTGCCCATGGGATTCATATAAGGTTTACACAAAACATCATTCCAGGTGATTTCACAGCTCCCGGATGAAACAGAGTAACAGAGATCACCAGACAAGGCGGTGTTACCACCAAGCGCTCATCACATGGCAGGCAAAAGGACTTTTTTGCTGTTTTATTTTTGTTTAAGGCATTAAAGGCAGAAGGTGTACAGTTATTACAGGGAGAGTAAAACCAGGGGTTTATCTTTCTGAATAAGTGTGGTTTTCCACCTGAAATAAATGAGACAGTAGAAAACTCCCAGCAAAATGTGGCAGTGAAAAAGAAAAGCAGGACTTAGAAGCCTTTGTGGGATAAATCTATGGAGACAGGACGGTACTCAAAGGTGAAGACTAGAGTTGTCCTCTTGTTAAACACCCACACGAAGTTCATGAGACAATCACCACATCTTGTATTGTTGGCCTGAGCCAATCGCTCTTGGTCACTTTTTACATAATTCTTATTTCATGGCATCATAAAATTTTATACTAGGAGGCCAGCTTTAAATGAACTACTTTGACTTTCCCTGTAGTTCTGGGTGTGGCACCCAAAAATTCTGGGGCCATGCCTTCCAGGTGATTCTGATAGACTTATAGTTTGAGAACCACAGTCCTCATTCATTATTTTTCTAAGCAGCATAACTGATAGATGATCTTTTAACCTCTCCTTGAATATTTTTGGTGACAGGGAGCTTCCTACTTCATGGAAGCATCTGGTTAGAAGCCCCAATGATTTATATAGTTTCTCATTGTAATAAAATAAATCTGATTTCTTGTCCCTGCTACCTAGTAGCGTTGGCTCTATCCTCTGAACACAATTCAGAGTTATAGCTGACTTGAGATCCCTACCAGGCTAATTATTCACAGAGAAGGAATTTGGTGAAAGTGAGTACAAGAGGACCAGCTGGGAGGGAGGCCAGGGCCTCACATTTTCTTCTCAACCAAATAAAATAGTAAGATTAAGGGCTGTCCCTGGCATTTGTGAGATTATGATCAATTTCAGTATTAATAACAATAGTGACAGTAATAATTACCCACAGCTCGATTTGGATGCAGGTCAAGAAACCATCCAAATCAAATTACATGTAAGAAAAATACGCATGTTCGGTGCGGGGAACATTCCCAAAGAGGAAGAAAAACTGACACTGTGAAAAAAGCGTTTCACCTTCTAGCGGGGATAACTGCTGCTTTCCACTCCAGGGAGGTTATAAGACAAAGGAATCTCCTGGCAGGGCAGGGATATTTATGGCTGAGGTCCCAGCCCCCCTCTGACTCCGGTGTGTACAGTGAGAATGGCTGGGGGACGGGGGAAGTGAGCTTTTCCCTGGTAACCCTTCAGCCAGGAAGACTTGGAATCCAGTACACTTATTGAGCAAGATTTTGTTAGTGGGGGTCTTTTCTGTTTGTTTTTGGTGCGTGTTTGATGGAAGGGCTGGGGAGAGAGTGTGACATTCTCACACTGGAGCCCCTGACAGGGAGGTGGAGAGGGCAGGCTGTCCGGGCTCTGGCCCAGCCTCCCTCGCCTCAGTCCAGTCTAGGACTCTTCTTCCAATGTCTTCCCCCGCGGACCAAAAGTGCCAGCAGCAGCTGTAAGCACTGCCAGGGCATTCCACATATGATTTTTCCTCCTCCAAATGGGAGCCCAGAGAGTGTTTGCTTCCTGTCCAACCCCAGAGACCTGCTAATTTGTCCCATTGCTGCAAATTGCTGCTCCTGGATGCTTTGCATTTGTTATTAAGATGCAATCAGGGTTGCCTAACTGATTACCAGCCTCACCCTCAGCCCCAGGCCTTGCACCTGACTTGGGAGGGAATGGCAGTGGAAAACACAATCCCCATCCTTGGCTGCTGGGGGCCCCCCATGGGGACATTCTATTTTGTCATGCCGGGTGCACTCATGGGTTGGGGTGGGCAGCCAGCCAGAAGTGAGGACCAGCCAGGAGCCAAGAAGAGGTGCTGGGCTCTTCCGTGGATCCCGGGAATGCTGGGAGCAACTATGTGCCCCTCAACTTGCTGGGAAATGTGGTGGGTGTCGGGCCGTGTGACAGGCCTCTGGAATGATGACGGCTGATGGCCACAGTGGCCTGCCCAATGAGGCAGAGGCCAGCCTGCGCCGGGCCTTCCGGGCGAATAAGCACAGAGCGTCTCTTAAGCCTGAGTGGCAGGATGATGCACCCGCGGGTGATGGCCTGCTGGAATCATGTGTCAGTCAGCGCACTCTGAGGCAGCTGCAAGCTCTGCCAGAGACGCCCCCACCTCCACCTCCCACCTGAGGACCCCTCCTCCCCTGCATACCCCTGTCAATCTGTCCAGGCAGCAAAATGCCCACAAGCACATGAGCACACACAAAAACCAATCCTTGGGCCAGAGCTCGCTTTCTTAAGGACATCTGTGACCCTCTCTCCTCTTCTCTTTCCACTTTTGCTTGTTTTTAAAGGTCTCCATTTCTATTAAAGAAGTATCTCAGCTCTCACCCTCCCTGCAGGTTCACTGTTGCATGAGGAAAAGAATAGCCCCTGAAGATTGTGGACACGGAGATCTTACTGAATCGCTGAGAAGTGGAAAGGAGAGAATTGGCGGAGAAGCTGCAGCAGCTGGCCATCACAGATCCAAGCAAAAACATCAAACTTGACTACTGAGGGCGCCAAGCGAAGCTCTGTGTGTGTCCCCTCTGTGGTTGTGTTTTTAAATTGCAAGTTGGATCTACATGGGGAAGCTTTCAGGGATGTGGTGCTTTCTCTGGGTCACTTGATTTACATTAGTCCACTAAATGTGCTTTTGGAAGAAAAAGTAGAGAGAAGGAAGGAGAGGGAGAACAAAGAGGTGGGATTTTTGTACCACTGAAAGTGCCCAGACTGGAAAAAAGGCAGTCCTGAGATCAAAGCTGGCCTGTTCCACTTCCTGCCTCTGTTAAATGAACCTGTTTCCCCCACTCTGAATGGAGATAAAACACATCTATCTCACAAGGTTGTTAAAAGGAAAACATAGGGAACTATATACAAAGTATGTGAAATTTACCTTTTCCTTTCTTTTTCTTGGTTTTGGAAAGGGGTGGTTGAGGCAAAGATTTTTAAAAATAAAATTATTTTTGGCCTCATTTAAATGATGACCAAGTGAAATTCTCGTCTGGACCAGAGTGATTATGGCCACCTTATTTTCTTATGGAGAAAAAAGTACAGTTACTAAACTCCAGAATTGTGTTGTGCTACTCTCCCTACTAATTATATTACTTTGACCTGGCATACTCTTAGATAGCCCAAAGCTGACAAAGGCAAAGCTTTGATGCAGAATCCTTCCTGGCTACTCAGGGAGCCCTTTGTGGCTCAAATTTAAAGGCAGGTTGTAGGGAAAAAGAGAGAATACATGCTGTGTTTGGCACCAAGAAGCATCTCAGGAGAAAAAACTGAGCATCTCAGTTTCTTAAGGATAAACACGGGGATTGGAACTTTATGGAAGTGCTTCTCAAGGAATGTGCATGGTATGACGGACTAATAGGCTTGTTGATTTAGGGCAGCAGGAGCCTCTGGGAATTTCTGCTTATAGTCTATGGGGCATGAGGGAAAGGCCTACCATGCATGGAATTGGAGCCCCAGATCATAGTTAGAATCCCAGAAGGAGAGGACAGAGAATGAAGGAGAAGCAAAATTTGAAGAGATGATATGATAGTCAAGAATGTTGCTAAAGAAAATAATATCAAGCCATGGATTCTAAAAGTAAACTCCAATAAGAGAAATATGAGACAAATAAATCTAGCTTTCTCATCACCAATGAAGACTAACAACGGATAAAATCTTAAGAATAACCAGATTAAAAATGAAAAAGACATTATTTTCAGAGGAGCGTCACCAACACTTGACTTTTCAAAAGAAGTGATGGAAGTCAGAAGATGATAAAATGATGTCTTTAAAATTTGATAATCATAGTGGGGGAGTTTAGCAGTATAAATAAATGATAAATAATCAAGAATCAGCAAGGCTATAGAATTTTGGAACAATATGCCTAACAAGTCAAACTATTACAATATAGATAAGATTCACCCAGCAAGTGCAGAACATGCCTTCTTTTCAAGTGCAAGCGAAGCATTGTCCAAAATTGATGATCTGCTGGGCCATAATGGGAGTCTCAACAAATTGTAAGAGTTTGAAATCATAGTTTTGGCTACAATGAAATTAAGTTAAAATTAATGACAAAAATGAATAAAATGATAATAAAATATGGTCTATTTAAATGTGTGCTTAAAGGAGTGTATAGCCTTAAATACATCTAGAGTAGAACCTTTGTAAGTTGACCACCCAAGAGACTGTAAAAAAATGGTGGACACATGGAGGTGGTCAACGTAAGGAACTTCCAGTGAGTACATATGGTGAATGTCTGGTCTATGAAAATTAGGAGGTGGTCAATGTAGGGAGGTGGTCAACTACAGAAAAGAAAAAGGCTGAAAAGTAATTATGTGTGCATGCATATGGGAAAATAAAATGTAATTTACCCTAAGATAATAGGTATATGGTTTTAATGACATAGATGTCAAATGTATAATAGAGAAAATCAACAGAATCAAAGTTGTTTTCTTTTGAGAAGATTAAAAAAATTATAAAACTCTAGGAAGACTATGTATTTGTGTGTGAGAGAGAGAGAGTGTGTGTGTGTATGAGAGAGAGAACATAAATTACCACATTAGGGATGAAAGAAAGGGCACTATTTCAGATTCTGCTTAAAGTAAAAAAAAGAAAAAAAATGACATTATCAACTTCATAATTTATAAAAAGGGAGCTTATCAAAATGAATATGAAGAGAAATAGCAATTCGGAATAGTTCCATATCCATTAAAATTGAATCTGTTGTTTAAAATCTTTCCCTCAGGAAAGACAACTCCAGGCCCAGATGGTTTCACCAATGAAGTTTTCCAAATTTTAATAAATTAATCATACAGATTTTATAAAATTCTTCCAGAGAATAGGAAAGCAAAAGACATTTTGAGATTTACTCTATGAGGCCAAATATAAATCAAAATAGTGCAAGGAAATCAGAAGACAGAAAAATTACAGATGGATCTCTTTCATGAATGTAAATTTAGAAAATGGTTTATCAAAATATTAGCAAATCAAATCCAATGATGTATAAAAAGTATAAATTACAACCAATTTGGGTTAATTCTAGAGATACAGGGTTGGTTTAGTAATCAAAAGACAGCAGTTGTAACTTACCACAGTAATAGAATGATGGAGAAAAACCATGTATGTGGCCATCACAAAAGATGTAGGGAAAGTATCTAATAAAATTAATACATATTTATGATAAATCTTTGCTTATCAAAAATAAAAATAGAAGGCATTACATAAATCTGATAAAAGCATCTTCAAAAAGAATCTACTACAATCATCATGTTTAAAATCCAAAGCCAAGCCATGAAATTAGGAAAAAGAAAAGATTCCTGAATAACTTTTCTTCAATGTTATACTAGAGTTACAGCAATAAAAAAAGAAACAAAAGCTATGGGGTCTCAAAAGAAAGATGCATTACTACTAGTATTTATAGATGACATGATTGTGCATTTAGAATGAGACAGAGAATTTATAGAAGATCTAATAAAATCATTAAGTAAATCCAGCAAGGTCACTGAATACAATGTCAATATAAAAAAATCAATTGTATTACTATGTAGCAGCAATGATTAAAAAGGAAATAAAATCCATAATATTTATTATAGCATCTCCAAACCTCAAATAACTAGACCAAATCTAATAAAATTTGCAAGAAAATATTATGAAGAAAATTACCAAAGGTCTAATAAAGGAGGAAAAGACCATTTTCATGAATTAAGAGAGTCAATATTATAAAGAACCCAACTGATCTAAATATTCAAGATTTAGGATGTCTTGTTTGTTTTTAGTTTTTTTTTCCTTTGGGGGAAAGTGATATGCTGATTATAAAATATATATGGAACTTCAAAGAATAATAGCCAAGTTCTCTTTAAATAAGAAAAATAAAATTAGAGGGCTTATAATATCAAGCTAGATTATAAAGCTATAGCAATTAAGAGAGCGTAGTATTCATGTAAAATGGAAATATTAAGCAATGTATTGGAAGAAGGTGTTAAAAACAGATCTCTTCAATACACGTAAAGTTACCTTACTTATGACAAGTTAACACAGCAGTGAAGTTGTTAAAAGATGGTGTTTTACCTAATGGTAAGAGTTAATTAAATGTCCATATGAAAAAAGAAACTTGATTTCTATTTTACACTACATTAAAAAAATTAATTCTGAAGGGGTGGAGGCAAGATGGCTAACTGGAACCAGCTTTCCACAGAGGCTCCCATCCAGGAGGAGAGTTAAAGGATAGAAGTTTAGCAAGTAAGCTGATGGGTTGGAGCCAAGCCAAGAGAAAAGGTTGAAGAATTCACATTAATCCTACTGAGGTGAGCTGCAACCCCAAGGATACAAACAATAGGTACAAAATCCATCATCAAGCGGATGGTAGTCCCCTCCCCCATGAAAACAGCTCACAGTATACTTTCTACAAACAAGTGAGCAGAGTTCAAACATCGTCCCATTTTATCCCATGGGAGAGACCCTCTAAAAACCGGGCCTCCTTTCTCTACTAGGGTGCCATGGCACTTTATAAAACTTTATAAAACTATATATATTCTCCACCTATAATTCTGAACTCCCAGCACTCCCCTCCACTCTCACCCTGAGGTCTGGAAGCCTGTCCCCCATGGAGTCCAGATTCTTGGGCATTTTCTTGAGAGGCGTGGACAGGGCATGGACTGTTGTAGGTCTGTGCTGATTCTGCGGCACGGTGGTAAGGAGAAGAAGGTGGACTGAAGGAACCATACAGGAGAGGGAGAGGCAGTGCCCCCCGGCACAGAGCAGCAGTGGCAGCAGCAGGAACAATAGGGCTCACACCCCTGGGGATATTTTGGACAGACACTCCCTGTCTCTCTGGGCAATCAGAGAAAGCTGGGCATCTTCTCCGGTGGCAGACACTGGTGGAATAGATCTGGGACAGTAATGCAGGCCCCATGAGCAAAGGGTATACCTGAGGCAGTACCTGCCTGGGTGGGGCACAGTGGGGATGGAGAATAGAAGACACATGTGCAGAGATGGCATACTCCCATGGTGGGGCTGAGCCAGAAGGACTGCTTTAGTGTGTCTAAGAAGCACCTGGCCCTCAGCGGATCATAGCTGAGACAAAGGTAGGCAGGCAGAGGCTGGAACTCAGAGCCGAGTATGAGCTCTAACTACACCCACCCCAACACAGACTGCAGCAGAGACAGACACACTAGCTCTGGGCAGTGGCACAGACCGGTGTTGAGTTGCAGTTTCTGTAACTCAAACAGTGCCTGGTCTGCAGGGGAACATAGCCAGGACAGAATCAAAAATTCTGCACAAATATAAGTGTCAGCAACATCAACTGGGGGCAGGGCTGGAACTGAGTGAACCGCCCGTTTCCATTAACCACCCAAGGTTGTCTGGCCTCAGCTCCCCCTGCCAGATGGTGGCAGAGTATGGAGGCCTCGCTGAGGAGACACAGATCGATCTCCCTGTGACTCAGGCAGGCATAAACCCCTAGAGCATCTGCTCATTGGAGGGAACTGGGTCACAGCCCTGCGGGGTTACCAGTGACTGGATGTGATAGAGGTGCAAGGTGGGGAAGGAGGCATCAACCTTCCCAGACTAATTCATTTGCTGGGGGGGAGGTCTATCTGACTCCATGGAGCACTAGAATGAGTCATACTCAAGTTGCCAGCAGACCCCTGCTATCTACTTGCTGGAGACCTTTTGAACTTGCGCACGTGAGACTTGGTGCAGACTGGGACAACTGATTTGGATCTCTCAGACTGGACCAATCACCTGAGGACTATCCAAAGTGGTACCATGGGTGTGTGGTTGTGGGAACGTTTGATTTTCCTTTTCCATTTGTTGCCTGTTGGGGGTGTGTGTGACTTAATTGCTGGTATTTCTCCACAGCTGAGACTTCAACCTAGAGTAACTGATTCACTAGGGTAAGACAGAGACCACCTGAAAACAAGATAGAGCCACTTAGCCCCACCACACCAAGTAAGTCCCCAGTGTCTCAGGCCTTAGCACCTTTAGGGGAAAAGGTACAGATAAAAGTCCCAGCTCTGGGGCAAAGGGCTGGTTAATCCCTACTCCAGGAGTCCCCCAACCCAACTTCACCTTATCTGCTCATCTAGCCAAACAGTGTAAAATACTCATGGGACAGAATCAGCAGAAAAACCTTAGGAACATGAATAACCAGAGTAGATCAACTCCCCTAAGGAATGATATGGAGAACACAACTGATGATCCCATTCATAAACAAATGGCCAAGATGTCAGAAATCGAATTCAGAATATGGATTGCAAATAAGATTCATAGAATGGAGGTACAGTTGGAATTAGAAATTCAAGGAGCATTTCAAAAGTTTTCTCAAGAATTCAATGAATTCAAAGACAAAATCACCAAAGATTTTGACACATTGAGACAAAAATTTGCAGCCCTCAAAGATCTGAGAAATACAGTAGAATCCCTCAGTAACAGAATGGAGCAAGCAGAAGAAAGGATTTCTGACATTTAAGACAAAGTTTTAGAATGCTCCCAAACTCTCAAAGAGGAAGAGAAATGGAGAGCAAAAATGGATCATTCTCTCAGAGAGCTCTGGGATAATTGGAAGGAAACAAATGTTTGCCTTATAGGAATTCCTGAAGGTGACGAGATGGCTTTTCAAGGCACAGAGGCTCTTCTTCATGAGATTATGAAGGAGAACTTTCCAGACATGCCAAGAGATTCTGAAATTCAGATAGCAGACAGTTTCAGAACCCCAGGACAACTCAACCCAAATAAGACATCTCCTAGGCACATCATAATTAATTTCACTAAAGTTAATATGAAGGAGAAAATTCTGAAAGCAGCCAGATGTAAGAAAACCATAACCTAAAGGGGGAGGAATATTAGAATGACTGCAGATCTCTCTGCTGAAACCTTTCAAGCTAGAAGAGGGTGGTCATTGACTTTTAATCTCCTAAAACAAAATTAACTTTCAACTCAGGATCCTGTATCCAGCTAAACTGAGTTTCATTTATGATGGAGAAATTAAATAATTTAATGACAAGTACATGTTGAAGAAATTTGCCATAACTAAACCAGCTCTCCAGGATATTCTCAGACCTATCTCCATAATGAATAGCACAACCCTCCACCACCAAAGTAAACTCACTCAGAAACTTTTGATGAAATTCCAATTTCCACAGTGGCAAAAGGATTAAAAATGTCCACTGGACTTTCGAAAAACTCAATACCCAAATTACTATCTGGCTTATCAATACTCTCAATTAATGTGAATGGCTTAAATTGCCCTCTAAAGAGCCACAGGTTGGCTGACTGGATACAAAAACTCAGGCCAGACATCTGCTGCATTCAAGAATCCCACCTTACCTTAAAAGATAAACATAGACTCAGGGTGAAGGGATGGTCATCTATAATTCAGGCAAATGAAAATCAGAAAAAAACAGGTGTTGCAATTATATTTGTAGATAGAATAGGCTTTAAGCTACCAAAAGTAAGGAAAGGTAAGGATTGTCACTTCATATTTGTTAAGGGCAACACTCAACATCATGAGATTTCAATTATTAACATTTATGCACCGAACCAGAATGTGCCTCAATTTATAAGAGAGACTCTAACAGACATGAGCAATGTGATTTCCTCCAGCACCATAATAGTTGGAGATTTGAACACCCATTTGGCAGTGTTCGATAGATCCTCCAAAAAGAAGCTAAGCAAAGAAATTTTAGACTTAAACTTAACCATTGAACATTTGGATTTAACAGACATCTACAGAACATTTCATCCTAACAAAACTGAATACACATTCTTCTCATCAGCCCATGGATCATCCTCCAAAATTGATCACATCTTAGGTCACAAGTCTAACCTCAGCAAATTTAAAAGAAGAGAAATCATTCCTTGTATTTTCTCAGACCATCATGGAATAAAAGTTGAACTCAGTAACAACAGGAACCTGCATACTCATACAAAAACATGGAAGCTAAATAACCTTATGATGAATGATAGCTGGGTCATAGACAAGATTAAGAAGGAAATTACCAAATTTTTGGAACAACATGATAATGAAGACACGAGTTATCAGAACCTCTGAGATACTGCAAGGGCAGTCCTAAGAGGGAAATTTATAGCACTGCAAGCCTTCCTCAAGAGAACACAAAGAGAGGAAGTTAACAACTTAATGGGACATCTCAAGCAACTGGAGAAGGAAGAATATTCCAACCCCAAACCCAGCAGAAGAAAAGAAATAACCAAAATCAGAGCAGAATTAAATGAAATTGAAAACAAAAGAATTATACAACAGATCAATAAATCAAAAAGTTGGTTCTTTGAAAAGGTCAAGACAATAGCTAACTTTGGGCCAACCTAATCAGGAAAAAAAGAGTAAACTCCTAATTTCATCAATCAGAAATGGTAAAGACGAAATAACAACAGACCCCTCAGAAATCCAAAAAATCCTCAATGAATACTACAAGAAACTTTACTCTCAGAAATATGAAAATCTGAAGGAAATTGACCAATACTTGGAAGCAC
>CAUYRH010070021.1:0-37880 GCA_963574655.1 Perodicticus potto
TGTTAAAAGCAATACCTTTCATTTTACAAAGCAACATGCATGATTCAAAGAACAGTACTTAGCATAATTAAAAAAGAAATGAATAAAGAAAAAAGCTTGGAAGTGACATTTCTTAAACTGATAGAGGCCATCTACAGCAAAACCATAGCCAGTATCATATTGAATGGAATTAAGTTGAAATCATTTCCACTCAGATCAGGAACCAAGCAAAGTCGCCCATTGTCTCCATTGCTTTTTAACTTTGTAATGGAAGTGTTAGCCATCACAATTAGGCAAGAAAAGGCGATCCAGGGTATCCACATAGGGTCAGAAGAGATCAAACTTTCACTTTTCGCAGATGATATGATTATATATCTGGAAAACACCAGAGATTCTACTACAAAAGTCATAGAAGTGATCAAGAGTTTCTTTAAAAAAAAAATTGACAGCAAATCTGCACATGCACATGTGAAAATGTACAGAAAATGCTGCAGCATGCAACTACATCGTTCTACAGCAATGAAAGTTCTCATATATCAATGATGTTTACTCTCACAGAGAAAATCAATGTACCTGGAGTCCTGTGTTTCAACAGACTGTTAGTGAGTTGGAACAGGAGTTAATTACAAAGACAAGGACCGTCCTTGAAAAGGCATAGCTTTTGAGAACCCCAGCACTCACATTTGTTCCTTGTTGTCAATGAAAAGGAAGCTTCTGAAATTCGAAAGAAACATATGTTCTGTATAAAAACTCATAGCTTTGTTATTAGTGAATCTTTGGTAACATATAGAGCTTATGTGAACTTTAGTCTCCCAAAATTTTAATTTTAGTTTTATCAGAATAAACCTATTAATACTTTTTGGTATTGAAAATTATAAGAAAAATATTTAATCATGTAAATTATATAAGGGAAAAATAAGATTCAGGAAAGCACGGCCTCATAAGGTATTTTTTTAAAAGTTATAATCTTAAAATGATGTTACATATAAAGATTTTGAAAATACTAATAATTAAGTAGATATTAAACTTTATGATCCAAATGGAATTACGCTCAAATAAATGTTTTTTATGGGTAAAAATTTGTTTACCTTGAATTGTATATAATAGGTAAATAATCTTAATCTTAAATCTTAATCTTAATCATAAAGATATTAAACTTTATGATCCAAATGGAATTACAGTCAAATAAAATTTGTTTTATGGGTAAAAATTTGTTTACCTTGAAATGTATATAGTAGGTAAATAATCTTCTTAGTAAATTCGTATTATATAAATTATATTGAACTATGTGGCTTTCATTTTTGAATTATTCCAAATCTATAGTATATTTATAAATAATACATAGTGATCCATATCCACAAGAATCCACAAGGATCCAGTCTTTATATATTATACTTTTTCTATTACCCTAAAAATAGGATAGTCCAGTGAACATTTTAATGTGTTATTTGATGTTGCTATCCAAAGAATCACCAAATACATATACATTTCAACAAAAGCACTAATTGCTTACGGAGGAATAGATATCAATATTAATTCAATTAAATCTTTAGCCACCAGTGTTGTTTCAGAAGGAATGACTCTAGAAAGATGAGTAAATTACTAGGTAGCCAAAGGTTAAACTCCTTGGCCTGGATATATTTATTTTAAATGCCACTGCTGGAAATCTTTTTGAATTACTTTCTTTCTTGCTCTCTTAAACAAATAATACATTGAGCTTAATGCAAACGTTTCTTATTGAATCAGAGTAATCTTTGAACTTTGTTTATTGTGAAGCACAAAGCTTCAGCTCCAGGTAGTAATATAGATGGAATGGAAAATGGAGCCAAATAGCTCTGATGCTTGAAACATGCAGAAAATAGCTTAATTCTATTCTTCTTCAATTGTTGTATTAGTGCAGAGTTTCAGAAAGTAGCCTTTGGAAATCCATAGTCTCAAGTTTGAGTCTCAAATCTTCCACTTCCATAATTTATGTCTATTTCTGCAAAATTTAGTTTTCTGTCTTGTAAACTTAGGGTAATAATATCAACCTCATAGGGCAGGTCTAAGGAATATACTTACTCGTATGCAGTAGGCTGTATCAATCACTTAAACTCACTGCCTGGCATTAAATAAATGCCCAACAAATGGTGATGATGTCCTACAAGTAGCAGATAGTGAGGGCAGTGTGAAAACTGGGGAAGGAAACATCATAATCAACAAAGCTGAAACTTCTTCCTCCCTTACCAGTCCACATGTCATCCCCTCTTCCCTGCCCAGCCTCCTCCTCCTTCCCTATGGAGTACCCTCCCTGAAAGGATAATACGGTCTCTAGTGAGGGATGTCTCAAGTGCAGGATATGCCCTTCAGTGCCTTAGTGAAATGTTAACTGACAGTTCACATAAGAAGAAGTTCTTCGCTGTATGTAAACTTGACGCAGCACCTGCAGTCATCCCCAGGACCCACTTATTTCTGTTCTTCTCCAGTCCTGGACAGGATTTTCCCTGACCTGCACACCAGCACTTTGCCAGGCATTTGCACATGCCCTGTCAAGGTCGAACTCTTCCCTCTGACCTCAGAAGTGTGAACTTGGCTGACCTCTAGAGCATTAGATAGAAGTCTTAATTTTATTCTGTTGAGTAACTTTATCAACCAGCCAAAGAAGAGAAGACCTGTTTGGAAGGGTGATGATTATTCATAAACTTTTCAGTGCATATGGCATGAAAAGATAAATAAATTCCAAACTGTTGTAATTGGTTTTGAAGGGAGCTTTTCTTTAATCTTGTTACTTTCTCCTTCAATTACTTAATTTGATTAAGAAGATAGTTCCTGTGGTTTTTCTGTAAGTATTGATGAATTTATATATTCTAGGCTTCTGTGTGCAATTTTTTTGTGCATTGTGAGATTTAAATATTTAGCAGTATCATATAGTTCACAGAATTTGGTTGCCATTTAAAAATAAACTGTTTGGTAAAATGAGGGCAATATCCTTTACCTTACATGTTTAGTTGTATTTGATTTGTATTGATATGTTTCTTAAGAGAGGTTGGCCATTTTCTAAGTACCATATTCATTCATATTTATTTTATCCCTTCACTGATGATAAGGTTGCATTAATTCTGAAAAGGGAACAGCTAAATTGATTGCATATAAAATAGATACTTTATTTCTCTTTACTTCTCTAAAATAACTAGTGCTTCTGGCATCAAAATTATTTAACCACGTTTAATAGCTTAGTAAATTAAAAGAGCATGCATGTTGATGTTTTTGAAATTGCACACAACTACTTTCTGTGGATAATGTACAGCTATGTGCCTACTTGAAGATGGTCTATATGTCCTAAATTCCAGGAATAAGAAGGAAACTATCAAAACAAATGCAAAATGTATTGAAAAGGAATGATTAACAATAAAAAGTTAAATTATATCAAATAAGAAAATAAGGTGAATGGGCATCTCTGCATGACTGTACAGAATGCATCTGCATCTAATAATTCCAGGAAATAATAGAATGTTTGTAGACATAAATGCCTTCAAAACAGAAAAAAAAGTGGTAAATTACACTAAGTGTTTGAAAGTCTATCATACTCTTCTCCAAACTGTTGTTCTAATTTTCTGCTGCCAGAGGATATTTATCGTTGCATGCTGATTCTGATTTACTTCTAATAGTGATTCTTAATACTGCTAATCTTAATTACTACATCTTCTTTTTATACTTTTTTACTATTTTCAATCTTCTATAATTTTCATAAAGTTTCTATTTTTTAATAAAAGTCTTACAAAGGCATTACCAGCTAAGGAGGGATATATTTGCTTCTCTTTAGCCAATAAATTATAATATTCAATAGCAAGTTCTTTCTCGCTGTCTTTGTTTTCCTCAAGGGCACTCAACAGATACTTTTATTTTTATTGTTTTTTACTCTAAAAGAATATACTTTTACCCACCCCTGTCCCTATACCACTACTCTTCCTCCCACCATAATTATTTTAGAATTTACAATTATTCCTATAATCTGAGTTTTATAACCAAGATTTGACTTTAAGTATTTATAATATAATACGCTATGCATGATTGAAATATTTTTGCAAGACAAAAACTGAATTAGTTTTATAACATAAAAGAGGGTAGCAAATAAGAATAGAATTAAGAAATGCTTTGGCATCATAAGGAGGCCAAAATTAGTCATTTTTACTTCTTGCTTAGTGATACAAATCTATTGTAGATGTGTATTCCTTTTAGAGTGACTCAAGCATAAGTGGAGGTAATGACTCTCTGCAATGCAATTCAGAATTTACCCTAAGACATACTTTCCCGAAGAATCTGTTATTTTCTACTGTAGTAACAATTTCCTTGACCTTTGTTTCTCCCTTCAGAATGGCTTTAATTAGATAAATCGATGTGTGGTGGTGCTGCTGTTCTGGTGGGAGTTACTGGAGATGTTGGCTACTAAAAGCCTTTGGCATAACAGTGTATGGGAAGACCTTGGAATTTGTTTTAATCATCTTCCGTAGGGTTTTGTATTACATAGTTTACTGAGATAAGCTCAGGGCTGGGTAGACTTCTGGTTATAGGTTGCCCAGAAGCAGATTGATCCCACCTTCAGCAGCCAGGAGGCAGGATGTCTGTGGGAACAAAGGCAGTGTGAAGAAACAAAGGCGACTGTTGAAAAAAGCCACAGGTCGGAACATGTATGTTCCCCTTTTACTATTATGCTGAGAATTGGCCCTAGTACGACTTTGATCCATAATCCATTCCTTTCTAGAGGCTTGCTATCATCTTCACTCATTGAAGACCAAATTGTAAATTTAGTTTCTCTGATTTCTGAACCTCTGGGTCCCATCACACTGCCTGGTACAATGTGACATGATGCGTCTAATAACCTTGTAACTGATCGAGTTGTTCGAATCTGACTCCTTCATGTTAAATACTTATTATTTTTCAATGCTTTTTATATTTTATAGACCCTTGGAATCTTTTATGGGATGATGGAGGGGTTCAAATAAATAAATACAAATAAGTACTCAATATTTATCAGACTTAACTTTAATTTGAGAAACAAAATCTGAGGAGCATTTCCCCCCTTTTTAGTAGAACTTAAAAGTCAGTTCTAGAGAAATTTTTTTAATTTATAAAAATATTTTGTCAATAATAAACTCTAGCTAGACTGTATTTTACCCCAGGATCATATAATTTGCCTGCAGTTCCCATCATGTTTGCTTCTGTGTAATGCACTTGAAATTTTCATTTCTACTGTGAAAAAAAAATTAGGTCTTAATTGTACTTGCTATTGAGATTATGTTTAAAAATAATCTTTATATATAAAATGGAAGAAACTATTATTTCTGAGGATAAGTTATAGGTGTTTATTAAACACTAAACGGATAATAAAAAGCAACATCAAATTTTAAAACAGCAAAAATGAGTTTGAATTCCACTTTGAGGCAACTGTGGTATAAATAAGCTGTAAATATATTTCTGAAGCATCCTAGGGTAACATTGTACCTCAGTTATTTTCTTAAGAAGGAAAAACAAGTATGTAAGCTCAAGGTTCTGTACCTGAATTTGGACGATTAAATATACCATGGCAGAGGAATGAAGAGTTGTAAACTTTGATTTGTGCTTTGTGTTTTCACCTGTCATTATTCATCCTCTTGTCTGTTTTAGGACTGCGTGGCATCAGCACGGATAGGGCTTACTTTTGTAAAGACAACACACAGAAGACTGTCAGTGTAACGTGTTACAAAACCTGGTTTCCCAGGTGTTTAAATGGAGAAAAATGTTAATCTGGAATACCACATTTAAGATTAAATTTATTTTTTTTTGAGACATTTTATTACCCTCTGTAGAGTGCTATGGCATCACAGCTCACTGCAACCTCTAATTCCTGGGCTTAGGCAATTCTCTTGCTTCAGCCTCCCGAGTGCCTGGGACTATAGGTGCTTGCCACAACACCTGGCTATTTTTTGTTTTGCAGTTTGGCTGGGGCCAGGTTCGAACCTGTCACCCTTGGTTTACAGGGCCACTGCCCTACACACTGAGCAACAGGCATTTCCCAGTATCTTTTTTTTTTTTCAACTTCAACTATTAAATTAGCTAAAATCAGGTTTTCAGAAACGTGATTTAAAACAATATTTATTTTCAATGTACAGTCCCTGTTTCTTCAATGTACAATATTTATTTCTTGAAAATACTACTCTTTACTATATGTTGGGGAAAATTAGATTGAAATAAGTATGTCCACAATATTACAGTTCACTCTTTCAAGTATCACATGCACCTGATATTACTTAGTATTGTTATATAACTTATTCACATAAACTTGGAGTAATTTTATTACTTCTCATTTGTAACTTGTTGCACTGTATGTCCATTATTTTCAAAGAGGGTTAGAGCATAATGAAGTTCTCCCCAAGTTCCAACCAATTAAGTCCTTTTATTATAGATGGTAACACAGCAATAAGGTAGTACAAGATAGTGTTACATTAATTCATGGCATACCGTTTATGAATGGAAGATTTCTCTAAATTTTTTAGAAGAGGAGGCTTTAAATTAGATGCAGATATAAATATCAGACAACTTTACTTTCTAAAAAAATGGCTTAATTAACAAAATCTGAAAAAAAAATATATGCAGCAATAACGTAAAGTCTAACTAGTCATATTCTAAGTCCATAACATTTATAGTGTCTTTGTTAAGAAGGTTTTGAGACATCCCCAGGGGTAATCATTCCACATTAGTAAATATATATTTTATTTTGGGGGTGATCTGAAGCTAACCATATCTGAACATGCCTTTCTTACCTACTAGGTGATTTGTTTTTGGTCAAACTATGATTTCACATAGAAAATATAAATAGCATTTTGCTGCTTAATTGTATTAGTTGAATATATTTCTAAGATATTTCTAAGATTCTGTCAAAGACATAGTAATTTTTAACGTTTTTATTATAATGATGTGAACCATAAGATTAATTGATGGGCTTTTGCCGTGGGTCACATTTGTGTCATGTTGTTGAGATAGACATCTCTAGCCTGGTCTGAATCTCTTCTCATCCTCATGTCCTGTTTCCACTTCATGTCCACACCTGCCATTAAAGCTTCCTTTTCCAAGTTGCCTGAGAGTTTGTGTTTCTACCATATCCGCTTTCAATTTAGAGATTTTCCTGGGAAGGATAACTGGTAAATAATAATCACGCGACTGAACAACTAGGGTGTTTGAGTTCAAGATTTGTGTCTTTGATGGCACATCTGATGAGATAATAAACCTGGGTGTTTCTTTGAGTGTATCAGATTTCCATACAAGTTCCACAGGCTTCTCACTACCACTGATAAGGAAGGAAAACCACATCTCTCGGCACCTGTGACATCAACAGGCAGGGGTTACAGAGAAGTCATTAATTCTAGGGGCCTCTTCAGACCAGGATTCTTGCTCTCAACTTCCCAAGCCTGAAGGAAGTTTGATTATGTACAGGAAAGTTTCAGTCACTGCTGTTATCATGACGGCATTTGTGACATTAAGGCGGTGATAATGTTTTTTTCTTTTTTTTAGAAACAGAGTCTCACTTTATCGCCCTCAGTAGAGTGCTGTGAAGTCACAGCTCACAGCAACCTCCAACTCTTGGGCTTAGGCGATTCTCTTGCCTCAGCCTCTTGAGTAGCTGGGACCACAGGCGCCTGCCACAATGCCCAGCTATTTTTTGTTGCAGTTTGGCTGGGACCAAGTTCGAACTTGCCACCCTCAGTATATGGGGCTGGCGCCCTACTCACTGAGACAACAGGCGCTGCCCTGCGATGATAATTGTTAACCCATCTAAACCTGATATTCTTCTGGGATCAGTACAAGTTATACAATGAATAAAATCACCCTTCTTTTTCTACACTTTGCCCAGAGGAAACACTTATTTATCTTGGACAAGTTTGCTTCATCTTGGTGTTTATGTTCAAGAAATTGACACATTTATCAAGATTTTTTACTAAAATATCTAAAGTGATAAACATTGGGCAAATATCTGTCACTTTATGCATATGAATTAATTTTATATTGGGTTCCAGTGCTAAGCTAAGCTGTTTTGTTGTTTTCCTATCCGACCATAAACATAAAAGTCAGGTATCTGACTATTAAGGAAAATGGCAGTTACGTATTACTCTCCTGTGCTCATGAGAATTATTGAGGCACATAAGATACTGGGACATAAAAATTTCTGGCTAATGGCTCATCTGGTTTTGAAATGTATTCTTGGATCTAAATTTTTTTTTAACTTTTTTTTTTGGTGGCAAATACTGAAGAGCCATATCAGAAAACAATGCCCTCGTGATACGTAGAGAAAACCACATTCTATAGATAGGTAATGAGCACATTGCGTTTTTACATGTAGCAATATGATTAGCTTGTCTTTGGAAGCAATTGATGAGAATTTCAACTTTCCTCAAGAAAACTCTTTATAATGGCACTTGGGCACTAAATGGTAGATGTCATTACAAATCAAGGAATGGACTGAAGAATAAATCTGGTTTGCTTTCTTCAACAGCTGGGTTGTATAGTTTGTTGCATGTGGGTGCAAAAGATATCAACTTCAAGCTCAATGTAACCACATCTGACATTGGGAGTTCTTAAAGGAAACTAATTAATTGACCATTTTGCACTGTAAGGTAAGAAACTTTAATTGAAGTGATGTGTTTGGCTTTTTTAGGTCAACAATATGTCATAAAAATCTATATAAGTGGTAATAAAGAACATAATAACTGCTTCCATGTATGCTTGTAAATGGTGTTTCTAAGCAAACCATTTTTATGAAATCATGAAAATTAATCAGAAAACATTCAAAGTAATCCACATATTCTCAGAAACCAGATTTTTTTTTCTAAATAACACAAGAATTTACAAGTGAACCTCAAGCTAGGATGAGTTAATAACCAATGAGTCTTCAACCCAAGTATTAAAATTTTAAACTATAAAAGTAAATATTTTATAAGACAAACATCCAATTAACAGGAGCATTGGCTGCTTAGAGTGTGTAGAGTAGTTCTGTTTATCTAAAATAGTTTTGGTGAATCAAAGACATAGGTCAATACAACTGACCAGAAAAATCATGACTTGTCAACATCTATTTCCCTTGATATGATAAAGCAGTTAATGTGTGTTTAATATTAGTTAGATGTCTCATTACATTGACTGTCTCTTGGGAAAAGACAACTTAGCATAATGTATAATCCTTTGAAAGGATTTGAAAGAGAAGGAGTAAAGAAAAGATATCGGTAGTCTGTGGAATGGACGAAGAGCTCTTGCATTCCTGTGGGGGTGGGAGAGGAATGGGGAAAAGTAGAAGGTGGGGTGGGGATGCTTTTAAAAAATTTGATTCAAGGTCACTAAACTGACTTGGTGCATGCCGCTGGCAGCTCATCCGTATGGTGTGATGGACGACTCCTGAAAACTCAACTCTTCACGTCGGGTTTTCCTGAAGAAAAGACAGACCTGTCGGTCTTGATGCAGGAGGTGACCCAGACGCCATTGGCTCTAAGTATTTCCGACAGCACATTTCCCTAGGGCCAGGGATGCACGAGTTTATTCATTTTATTTGTTTTTCAGCAGTTTTTGGCCGGGGCTGGGTTTGAACCCACCACCTCCGGTATATAGGGCCAGCACCCTGCTCTTTTGAGCCACAGGAACCTCCCACAAGTTTATTTTTTCACAACAATAAACAGTCTCCTTTCTGTCTTCTGCTGGCCAATATACGAATGTACCTGGTATAGAAGAAACAAGCTGGAGTGCTGGGGGAAATGAAATATGCCCTCTGTGTATTATTAAAAGGGTATCAGGAACTGTTCTGCAACATCAGGTGAAATCTGAACTCTGCCTATGTATTTTCTATATTGACTAAAATTAGATCAGAACAGTTTTGGCACTGAACCGACATTTCATTTTGTTTGAGTCTCGGCTCCACTTTATTATAGCACATCGCAAGCCAGTAAGCGACCAGCCTAGATTGGTGTGTGTACCCCTGCCAAGAGAGCTAATCAGACTCGAGCATATGGGGCATTTGAACAAGGAAATGAATGTTAACTTTCTGGTTGTGCATTTGGACTGCTTCAGAAGCATTTGGGTTTTGCTGGGTAACTTGAGAGGTAGCCAGGAGGGGATAGAACAGCTGTGTCCATTCTACCTATAAGTGGCCTAAATTGCAACGTTTGGCCTTCCCACCTTCCCCACCTGAAAATTCCTCTTTAGCTTCATGATTTTTTTTTCCTCAACACCTTAAGAGCTATTTAATGAAGGTTTATTTCCAGCTTTAGGAATAAAATTGTTGCTGATGTACTACATTATAACGCAGTGAACATTTATTGAATTTCAAGCATGAATCTGGCAACAGGTGAATTGCATTCTTTTAGATGCAGAATAAAACAGTGGTTAAGGGCAATTCTGAAGTCAGACCGTAGGGTTTGAATCACAGCCCCTGCTGTTGTCTAGTGTGTGACCGCAGGCATCTAACTTCTTTAAAGTGCTTTGTTTTCCTCATCTACAGAATGCAATCTTAATAAAAGTTAGCAAAACTGTTAAATGAATGACCTCAGTGTGGGGGTGTGTGTGTATACTTAGACCATCACCAGGTGCATTAAAAGCAGATAATAAATGTCTGATCTCACAGACACACAAATTCTCTTAATAGTTATAATAGTTCCTGTTTTATAGGTAGAATTGTTCACCTTTCACTTGTAAGAAAACTGAGAGAGAGAGATTAAGTATATATTCCTGTGGTCATGACATTTGGAAGGAGCAGTTAAGATTCAAAACAAAGGTTCTATATTTCTCAATTAATTTTCTTTTCAAATATCATAGTAACCTTAAGGTATTTCCATCTCTAGTCAGGGAGGTCACTTCGAAGTGCCCTGAGACAGCTCCAGCTTGTTCCTTTCTTTACTCTATTTATATCTTTTATTTATTTATTTTTTCCTAAAATGGCTATCCCCACTTAGTCCATTTTTCCTTGCATTTCAACAGCTGGATTTGACACTCCTTCTAGAAATACTGTCTTCTGTTGGATTCTGGGCCTTCACTCTTTTTTAGTTCCTTTCCAATATCAATACTGCGCCTTCTCAATCTCCCTTGAGGGAAGGATCTTCCTTATTTTTATTCCTGTATTTTGGAAGCCCCAGAGCTCACAGTCCTTGGACTTCTTCTAGTAGAGCAACAAGATGAGGGCAATTTGGATCCCAGATGCCATAAAACTTCTCTTCTTTGGCTCCCAGGAGATTTTTTTTCTGCCTTGTCACCATGCTCTCTTCTTTAAGGCTGCCTGAGTGAATTGCTGACACCTGCAACTCGAAGGTCTTTGTACAGACCCTTTCTCCTTTAGTCATTAGCTTCCTCTTCTTGACTGTGATGGACCAGGTGAAGTGAACTTGCGAGATGTTTTTCAAGGTCTTTTTATAGCAATGAAAATATTTGATTTTTTTTCTATTGGATGATTCCTTGCATTTTTTCCATATATGGTGGTACTATCACAAAATAGCCCCATGGTTATATTTTGACAGCTAGAGACAGACAATTCCAGTTCAGTGAGAACTTGTGGAACTGCCTTTTCCCCCTCCTTTCATTTAATTTGGTGCTTTTGTTTGATGTTGTATGTCTTGTCCATGAAAGATGCCACCATCCTGGAAAGATGGGAATTTAATTGCCCTCATCAAACATGCTGCCTAATAAATTGCTTACTCTGGCAGAGAAAATTAGAAGCAGCTTTAATGTGAGCAAACGTCTTTTTAATATGGCAGATTTTATATGATGTAGATGTATGCAACTAGATTTCTTTAAATCATATGCCATCTGTCATTGAGTATTGGCATAGCGGTGGCTGTTGATATTATTACATGCATAAATACAATGATAAATGGGTCTTATTTAGCATATATGTACTATTTTGAAAATTTTCTTCTAAAGAAAAAAGATTGTAATCATTTGATATGAATTTATATTTATAAAGTAGAAAAATATTTCGATTTCACTTCATTTGTAATACTTAGTTTTGCTTTCCTGTATCTAGTGATGCAAGGCAGGTCACTTAAAAGCAATATTAAAATAAATTGAAATTTCTCTTCTCAGTTGTTGTTACCATATACTCAAACATAATTCAAACTATTTTCTGCATTAGTAGAATTTGTTTCTTTTCTCTAGGGAAAGATTTTTCTGCAAGGTAACTCATACTTCTCAAGTTTTCAAATAAAAATGGTCTAGTTTAATGTATTTTCACAGAACTATTTTTTTCATAAAGAGACTAACAAAGTCTGCTTCCTTGCCGTGTGTTAGGAAATATTTCCTTAGCAGGAGAGAGTAGTAAAAGTAACATTTTTAAAAATGCCATAGGAAATCTAAATATAATAAAACTACTTGAGGAACAAAATCTAAAGGTATAAAATCAATACAGAGAAGAAATAATTTCTCTTTATCAAGTGAATCAGAGTTATTATTAGCTGCTTCTGTTCTGCACTATTATTTTAATTTATATACTACCCCTAAACAATGCAGCAGAACAAACTTCTAAGCATAACCATCCAAAGTTATAAAAGCGTTACCTGGAAGACACGAAGAGAAAGAGAAGAAACTGATGTTGTGGATCAGTGTGGCAACGCATTCATGTTGTCTAATCTGATATTTATTTGCAAATATAGATACATGCGTTGAAAGTTGCAAAAAAAGAAAGCTTATGGGAGCCGACATTTATTTACATATTAAAATGACATACTTCACTATACCAAAGAGGATTCTGGTCAGTAAACTAGCATTTCTCATTTCCTAAGCTCTGTGCAAGTTCATTTTTCATTTGAAAAGTGAACTAAACTAGCATTTCTCATTTGAAAAGAGAAATCCACCAACCCAAATACTTACTGCTCAGCTACATAAATAATTGACCTAGTTTATAATAACGTCCTGTTAGCCCTCAGGCATGATTATAATGTTAAAAAAAATAAGATTTTTTCCCTGAAATAATCAACATTAATAAATTAGTAAAGTAGAGATCTGCCCCCAAATTGCTATTGCATTTCAAAATAATGTGTTAACAATCTGTTAATTTAAACTCAAAAGCACTTTTTATAAAATAAAATTTTAAATGTCTGAAATCATATTAATAAATTTGTATTTATATGTGTATGTATATATATATATCTATTTCTGCTGGTTCATTATGATAAAAAATTCTTGTGTTTATTTAGTCAACCATTCAGTCATTCAACAAACGGTGTCTACAAAGTCCCAAATATTACACTAACAAATAATGAAGTGTAAGTTATATAGCCTAATCTCAAGCAATCCATATCCTAAAGGGGGTACAATACCAATAAAGAGATAAGAAAATATGATGAGGTAAATATAATCTGAGATATTTATAGGAGTGTTTCCACTTACAGAAAGAACAGATATAGATGATGCTTGATGCCGGGCACCTAGTGAGTGTGGTGCTGTGGGGAAAGAGTATAAGTAGCCAATCCAGTCATCGTTAGCCCAAGCTCACATAAAATTTTCCCTCCTAGAAACAAAAAAGGATGGATAACTGTCAAACAAGAGGTGAAAAATGTTTTAAATTATTATTAGATATAAAATCAAGAGAGAGGAAAAAAACAAAAACAAAAAAAGAGAGAGGGAGCTTAAACTCAAAAGATAACACCGCAAGTGACTGTAACAACGCCGTGCTAGAGTTCAGGGTTGGGGTTGGGAAATTAGTCCTGAACTCAGGTCCCTAGAGCTGGGTGCTGTATTTGTATTCCCATTCCAGGAATAGGAAACAATGGGTCAGTCTACAGCGTGAATTTGAAGTTTTCTCCAAAAAGCCAGAATTTAGAAGGGCTGCATCTTCCATGATGCAGGGACTAAAATCTCTACTTATAGAGAGCAGAGAGAAGAGAGTTTTATTCTGGTGGGAGCCTGAATGGGAAAAAATAAGTTTCTTTAAGAGATCAAAACTCTGGGCGGTGCCTGTGGCTCAAAGGAGTAGGGCGCTGACCCCATATGCCGGAGGTGGCAGGTTCAGGCCCAGCCCTGGCCAAAAACCACCAAGAAAAAAAAAAAAAAAAGAAATCAAAACTCAAATTTTCACATAGGGCATAATATATACATTTTGCTCTCTTTTTTTGCCCCAGATCTCTGAATAGACTTTGTAACAAAAATTAATCTTAAAACAATGAAATCCCTTGGATATATGGGCAAAATTAAATATAAGTCTCCTCTGAAGGAATACCTCTATCTCAGCTATACACAGAGTTTCATAGGGAAAAAAATCCATGCTCAGGACAAAATTAACTCCCCGCCATCCTGCTTCATTGCAAAAGTCATCCATGTTAAGTGAGAGTTGGAAGTTCCACCATATACCAGAGTCAGCAACTATCCCTGAGAACTTGAGATAATAGGACAATATGAACAAGACCATCAAATGTGGATGTAAGGTCAATGTTAATGAGAATTTTCTTCTCTTTTTTATTCCTAGTGTTGAGGATAATTCTAGAATTTGTTGTATGGATATATGTATTTAAAATTAAGAGATTCAAAGGGAAATAGAGTTCTTTTTTTTAAGTAAAGAGAAAAGAGAAAACGAATGGGTAAAATTGAAAAAGAACTAACTAGAACTTCTAGAAATTAAAATTATACATACTAAAATTTAGAAATGTGTGAGATGGTTCAAAGGGCCATGGATAAAACTATGCCAAAGAACTAAGATTTGGGTAAAATTTTCCAAATATGGCACAAATGAAAAAAGAGATACAAGTATGGGAAAATAATTAAGAGACATAGGGAATAAAATGACAGACTCTGGCAGCACCTGTGGCTCAAAGGAGTAGGATGCCAGCCTCATATGCTGGAGGTGGTGGGTTCAAACCCAGCCCTGGCCAAAAAAAAAAAAAAAAAAAAAAAAAAGACAGACTTTATATACTTATCTATTCATATGAAATAGAATTTCCAGAAGGAGCTGAGAGAGAGAATGAAGAAGAGCTATTATTTAGAGGTAGTACATAGGGATCCAATAAGCACATAGATATTTCAGAATTAATAAAGTTTATGAGTCCTTGGAATAAAAACCACAACAAACTTTGAGCAGATTATATAACAACAAATTCATGTATACATGTTATGAACGGATGAATTATAATTAAACAACACAGTTTCTTTAAAGTAACATCAGAGGTCAGAAACAATAGAATAGCATCTTCAAAGTGCTGGGAGGAAATAGCTGTCAAGGGAGAATTCTAAATCGAAATTGCTAAACCTAGTGCTAAAAATTGAGACTAAAATACATTTATTATCAGGCAAACAGAGATTGCAGAGGTTTCAATGCACAGACACTCTCCCAACTACTACAGCATGCACTTCAGAAAGAAGAAATTGAAACTAGAAGGAAAACACAAGACAATACGAGCCATAGTGAGCAAAGGATTGGTTAGCGCTAGGCAAATAGAAATTATCAACGGCTCAAAAAATAATCTTCGGGCAGCTAAAATGAAGATGGCAATAAAATGCAAGACAGGAATATGAAAGTATAGCTGGAGGGGGTGGAGATCTGTACACAGCATTCTCAGTTGTTTGTATTAGGAAAGAAAGTGGAATTTTTTATTACCATAAAAGTTCAATACAAGTTAAAATACAAGGATCATTGGCATGTAAATAGCTACAACTTTGAAGCTAATAGATGAAAATGAGGGAATTAAAACATTGATCAGATCACTGAAAGACAAATATGTAAAAAATATGAATTAAAAGCAAACAACCAAATCTGAGCTGAGAAATGTGGATATGAGAAAGCCTATCACCAGGAAATGCAGTCACTTTGAGAGCTGCAAGTGGATTCAAAATGACCAGAGAAGAGGCATTTGAGGTGTGCAGGTGGAAAAGGATTGGGGTGCAGCACAGATGAGGCTAGAAAGGTGATCAGGAGCCAGAAAGGTCTTCATATTCCATATGAAAAGCTACAAAGAATGTTTTAAAATAAATGAAGTAGCCATGTGTGGTGGCGTGCACCCTTGGTACCCGCTATGTGGGAGGTGGAGGCAGGAGGATTGTTTGAGCCCAGGAGTTTGAAGCTACGGTCTGCCGTGATTGTGCCTGTGAAGAGCCAGTGCACTCCAGCCTGGGCAACATAGGAGAACCCATCACAGAGAAACATAAGAGAGAGAGAGAAGGAAGTTGCCCATATTTGGGTGCACTGGAAGATCATTCTGGCATCTGAGAACAATACATGGGAAAGACATACTAGAGTTAGCCAAGTGAAACACAAAAATGGCAGGATATAAAGCAGTAGCAGTGGGGATAAAGGCAGGTAACAGATTAGGGAAAAAAAAAAAAACAAAGCTGAAGAATTGATACAATTTAGAGAACGATTTGGGGGATAATAGGGGAGAAGAATAAAAGATGAAGCCTTGTTTTCTGGCTTGAATAATGGAGTAAAGAGGGATATGACTCAACAAGACCCTGAACAGAAAATTAGAAATAGTTTTCTTTGTTTTGGTTTTTATTTTAAAATTGACAAATGGGTTTATCAGGAACAACATGATTTTTTGAAGTATGTACACATTGTAGAATGACTAAATCTAGCTAATTAATGTATGCATGACCTCACGTAGTTATTATATTTGTGGGGACAATACCTACATCCACTTTCTTAGCATTTTTCAAGAATACGATGCATTATTAGCGATAGCCCACCATATTGCATAAAGGATCTCTTCAACTTATTCCTCCTGACAAATTTTGTATTCTATCACCCACCTCCAATCCCCAATGACATCAGCCCCGGGTAACCACCGTTTCTATTCTCTTTGTCTATGAAACCTACCTTTTTCGTGCCACAGATGATTGAAATCAGGCAGTATTTGTTTTTCTGTGCCTGGATTATTTCACTTAACAAAGTGTTCTCTGGGTTCCCTGTGAGGAATCGTTTGAATAGTTATTGAATTGTCAGAGCTTGAAAGAGGGAATGTTGATAGCATTTATACATCATAAGTTGATAAAAAAATACAATATTGTTGATTTTTGTTTTTCAGAGCCAGAGTGGCAGTTCATGACTGGGATTTGGCTAGTGGAGAGGGAAGTAGTGATTATACATCCAAGTAGAGATGGTCAATAGACAATAGTTTAAATGTGTATGAAGCCATGGAAAGAGGGAGTTTAGAGAAAAGAGATTTGGAATTCAGGAACTTTGGGGGAACAAACATATTTATTAACTAACTTTAAATATTTATTTACTAACTTAAAGAGAATATTTATAAGAATATGGATAAAATAACATAATATTCTATATACTTTAAAAGTTAGACTGATTTTTGCCTTTGCTTTTTACTATATATTCTTTATAGAACTGAATAAATTTTTTCTGTCTAAAGAATGTACTCAGGATACATTTGGACATGTTTCTTCATTTTTTAAAATTTTAATTTAATTAATTAGTTGATGAATTAATTTTTTTTAGAGACAGAGTGTCACTCTGTCATTTTTGGTGGAGTGCCATGGCATCATAGCTCACAGCAACCTCACACTCTGGGCTTGGGTAATCGTGCCTCAGCCTCCTGGGTAGCTGGGACTACAGGCATGTGTCATAATGCCCAACTAGATTTCCTATTTTTAGTAGAGATGGGTCTTACTCTTGCTCAGGCTGGTCTTCAACTCTTGAGGTCAAGCAATCCATCTGCCTCATCCTCCTAGAATGCTAGGATTACAGACCGGAGCTACCACTCCCATCTCACTGTTTCTTCTATTTTAAAAACACAATGTTGCCTTGGAGCCTGTATCTCAGTGGTTAAGGCACCGGCCACACACACTTTGGCTGGTGGGTTTGAACCTGGCTTGGGCCTGCTAAACAACAATGACAACAACAACAACAAAATAGCTGGGCGTTGTGGTGGGCTAGTCCTTGCTACTTGGGAGACTGAGGCAAGAGAATCACTTAAGCCCAAGAGTTTGAGGCTACTAGCAGTGATGCCGTGGCACTCTACTGAGGATGACATAGTGAGACTATCTCAAATAAAACTTAAAAACAAACAAAAAACCCCCAAAAAACCTAGTTATATTTTTGACAAAAATACTCTGGCTCATTTTTCCTTGATATGTCATTTTATTTCTTATTATGCCATTTACTAAAGTTAATTCTGGGATAGATTGCACTAGTCATCAGCTTACTGTTTCCTAGCTCCAAATCCACCCTTCTTTTTTCCTGCTTTGTGACACTGGAGTTGGACCCTATAAATGTTTCTCTCTTGTCAGATGATTCAGTCCTAGGTTTTATCAGTAGAGGGCACAGGGGGCAACGTAGGGTGTGGAGAGGAAAGGTCTTCTCTTCCTAGCAGTAATTCTGGTGTGAGTTTCTTATTTTCTCTTTGTGTGCACATGCCCACAGGTATACGGGGACGCTGTGGTGGTTGTCCTTTAGTGAGTTTCTCCATTCAGCCTCTGGAGTGCAGACTCCATCCCATGCACCCGGAAGACAGCCACCTATCTAGGGCTCCAGCCCACAGAGCTTCAGTGCACATCGAAGGCAAGCCAGAGGGCATCCAGTGTGCCAACTTTGCCCCAGGATACCCTTGCAAATAGTTTTCTTCCATCCAGGCTTCCGTAGCCATGCTCCTCCTAAGAAAATCTTAACATCAGCCTCAGATGGGATGGCAGAGGGATGGGATTCACAGCTCCCTGGCCACCTCTAAAATAACTGGTAGAGGTGCTGTCCCACCCTGAAGGACCCAGGAGCCTCCTGAGGGCTATTCTCTAGAATTCTCCCCCTTCCACACCACCCACCTCATTCATTTTCAATTCCTGTGGTTTTGGAGCATTATTTTATCCCTTTTAGACTTTAACGAGGTGAATTTGATGTACATGAAATTTTTTCTGCTTGATGTTTTGGTGAGGTTTGTGTCTCCACACTAGACCTTGACTGATGCATGGGTCATAGAAGTTGGTTGGAAGGCAGAAACATTTAGCAGAAAAATAAAACGTTGTCTGTTTTCTTTAAAACAAAGGCGAGGAGAGACATGTGTCTCTTCCTCACAGAGACATATATGCACACACACTTTCTTCCTCTTACACACTGAGGTGGGAGGTACACTGGCTAAAGAATAAAAACAAAGCACTCAATGGGCTGGGTATGGCCCAGTCCACAGAGTCACAAGGCATTTGGTTGAAAGGCGGTCCCTTAAGAACAGAAGTGGAAACTCGGTCAACGCCACGGAGACCCTAAGGGGCAGACCAAGGCCACCAAGTTACACCTCCCTGGCTTCCAGCCTTTGATCCAACCCAGGACTAGCTGGAGCACAAAAAGGATAAAAGCTAAGGGGTGGCAGCTGATCCGTTCCAGGTTCCAAGGACAGAATGCTGTTCCTGGCACATAAAATGCTCTCAGTAAATATTTGTTGAATGAATGGGGTGGGTGGTGTGGAGGGGGGAGAATTCTAGAGAATAGCCCTCAGGAGGCTCCTGAGTCCTTCAGGGTGGGACAGCACCTCTACCAGTTATTTTAGAGGTGGCCAGGGAGGTGCAAATCCCAACCAGGGGAAGCTCTGGGTCACCAGCTGGACAGTGGGATTCTGATACCAGCTGAAAAAATGGTGAAGCATTTATACATGTATAGCATTTTTGCTGATTTGCATTTTAAACTAGTGTCCTTTCACAATTCTCTGTGAGCTTCTAAATTTTTGAATGCAGCATTGATTTTAGAAGTAAAGGTGAATATTTTTATTCTAGTTACATTATCTTCATTGTTTTTCTACTTTTTTAACTCTTCCACATAAGTTTACATAATGCACATTTCTACCTTTATAACTTAGATTTACTGTAATTTCCACTTAGACTTTCTTTCTTCTTTTTGAGTCTTGTAAAACTAGCCCCCCTTTGTGATCTAATTCACCTCATGGTTTTCTACAGGGCCATCTGTCCTTCTCCTCAGGCAGGTTATCTATTACTCTTTTTTCTCTCTCAACTCTTAATGTCAAGATCCATCTCAAATTCAGCTCATTTAAAGTTATTTTTTCAGATGAATGCTTCTAAATATCCAATCTCTCTTCCTTGAACTTAAGTGGAACTTTATACCTCTTTATGGGGAATTATGTATTTTAAGAAAACGTTTAAGACAAATTTTGGTAAGAAAGATACCTAACAGACACATGTTAAAGTATAGGAAGTGAATGAACAGTGATATCCACTGTTTAACAGTGAAATAAACAGGGAAGTGTGGTAGAGAAATGACTGAAAATCAAACATAGATAACAGTTCACCTTAATTGAGCACAAGAAGAGCTATGCATTCCTGGAAGGCAAGAGAAGAAGGGAAATACAATGGACTTTGTTTTGTTTGTGTTTGTTTCATATTTTTGGTCAGAGCTTGGACTCATTGAAGAGCAGACTGTAAATGGACATTGGCCTGAAGGAATTTCTGTAGGGTAAAGGGAAAGAAGGATTGGACAAAAGAAATGCTCTGAAGCTCAGGTGGCCCCTCAGGGTTGTCACAGGTTGGGTGAAGGAGCTGGATCTATGTATCCTGGCATTGATCAGTTACTGATATGAGCTGCCGCTGAAAGCAGGTGTTCTTTGTAAAGGAGCAGGTCTTGGGGAAGCCAGATGACAACGTCCCAGAAAATAGGGCAATAAACCCTGGAGAGGTCTTGAGAGGGGATCTGGAAGACACAGGGCAGAATTGCTGTCAATAATATCTTACATATTTTTTCCTTTCACAGACAGGAACTATATCTATCATCTCTCTTTAGTAGGAAGTGCTATGCTTTGCAGGATTGCTCATTAGTAAATTTATAGGTTTGAAATTGTTATAAAATCATATGCCTGGCCTTATGGGTGTGACTATGGAGAGAAGTAGAAGATTAAAGCACAGCACCAATTGCTAGGGCCATTCTGGTCTGGGTGGAAGACCAAAAACTAGAAACAGTATAAAGGAAAAGAAAATATAAGTAACAGTTTGGTGCAACAGCAGAGCAGATGCCACAAGGAATTGCATTACATGATTAATTGCCAAATGAGCCACATTAAGTCTTTGCTGGAACAAATAAAAATAAATTACCAAATTAATGATATAGGCAATTGTGCTACAGAAATTTAGTTGCCATGGATAGTTAGAGAAACTGAGCAGCTGGAGATAAGGCTGAAATGCCTCCAAATGAGGAATTTACACCACTTCTTCCAGGATCCTAGTGAGTGTTTTAAAAACATACTGTGAAGACCTTGGTAAGAACTTCCTCAGGATTTGGTGCAATAGATTTAGAGCAGGAAAAAGACTTGGGGCAAGTAGTCCGCTGACAGAGGTCATGGTGGAAATAGAAGCAACTTCATTCATAAAGATTTCCCTCTTTGTCATAAATTGATTTCTTTCTCCCTTACCTGCCACAGGCCTCACTGCTTATTTTACACATTTTAGTCTTAGATCGTTTGCTACTGTGTAATGAGTATAGTAATACTTAGTGTTTGTATAGTTATTTACATTGAACAGAGAGCTTTCACTACTCACCTGACTCTTTCAACCATCCCGTGAGCTAGGCAGGAGAGGCATTTTCATCTCCATTTTTCGATGTGAAAATGAATGTTATTATTCTCCTCTCACAACATTAGAAGCTTCTTTCTTCAAGCTACAGAGTTTATTTCTACCCTTAAGGAGCCTAGAATAGAAAGGCAGTCTACAAATGTTAGTGGGATGTGTGGGAGTTCATATTTGCGGCAATACAACCTCATAAAATTAGGTGTTATAGATTATGCTGCCAAAAATTGATTCCAAGTAATATTAAAGTTGACTTTCTCATTTTTTTTTTACTTCCGAATGAGCAAGTTCAGGTTTTGAACAGATGACAGCTTCATATGTTACTTTAGGTATAATATCACATCTGGGGGGCCTTTATTCTTATTCTATTGGAAAACTTTATGGAATTTTCAAAGAGATCATACTGTAAGTATTTCTTTAAAATGAATATGTCCCTAGTGAAAAATGCATGTATATTTGGATGGAAAATGAAAAAAATGGAGGAAATGAAAAAATCTTATCAGACAAAAGTATATGTAGAAGTAAAATTATGAACTGCTGGATATGGATAATATGATTACATTAACTACATTTTAAATCTCTGGTAACCAACAAGTAATAAGTGATTGGATTAATTGAGTGAGTCTTTATTTTTCTTAAAACACCTTGGAAAGGAATGGATTCCATGACAATTTAGTAATATAATAGAGGCAGGATAAAAATGTAGAACCATACACTGAATAAGCTCTAGTGTGCTTGCTTTATTAGTGATTGACAAAGGAACGTCCAAGAGGGTTGGAATAGATGATTTCTGAATTTTCTTTCATGTGACAAATACATTGATTCAATTTTCATTTTTATTTAACGTGTAATTGATGCTTCTGGAACTCTCCTAGGAGTCGTGTTTATTTGATGGATTTATTGTAGCAAAGTTGAAGTAGATGGAGCTTGTGCACACAAAAGGCATTATTTATTGGAAAGAAACCATAACTTTCAAATTTGCCTAAGGTATGGAAGTATAGCATATGTTTCAGCATAGTGGAATTTTAGAGGTCTCAGAAATCAAATGAGTTAGTCCTTGCTGGCTTCTGAGTAAAATGCAGTGCAGTAGCAAGGCAAAGCCAGATTGAAGGAATTTATAGTGTAAGTGGGTGGTAATAAAGTAGAGGCAGTGACATATGAGTTATGTTTAAAGAAATATTTATAGTTTAAAAGCATGAGTAAAGGCAGATAGGATGATGAATTAAAGGAATCAGAATTGGAGGAATGTTTTTATGTTGTGTTATATTTTTAAGGGAGAATACAGAACATTGGTTGATAAATAAGGATGTGGGCAAGACAATGAAGTCTAGAAGCTATTAAATCAAGGCAAATGTGGGTGGCTAAGCTTAGGGAACACAGATGTGAAAGAAAGCTAAAAGTTAAGATCCAGGGAAACCTCAAGTTGGACTTTACATATTTTTTAGTTAATTTGAAAATCCTGAAAAGTAGCAGCTTCTGAGTACATGGGGAAGAGTAAAAATGTGAAAACAAAAGTTGTAAAAGACAAAAAAATGAAAGAAGAAAGGGAGGAAAAGGGAGAGAAGGAAGGTAAATAAGTGAGAAGGGGAGACATACGGGGGTAGGGGAGGTGAAGGCCAAGATCAGGGATTAGCAGAGTTTTTCTGTTAAGGGATACATAGTTTAAGATTTTAGAACTTAGGGTCATGGGGTCTGTTGCCATTATTTGGCTCTGCTTTGTAGTGCAAAAGCAGCCATCTTTAGTCAGTAGATGTAGTTGTGTTCAAATAAAACTTTATTTATAAAAACAAGTAACCGGTCAGCCTTAGACTAAGGTGCAAATTTGCTGACAGCTCATCCAGAGGATGCCAGACTCTATGTAGTTATAGATAAACTAAATGTTTTTATGACCTTCCTAAATGTAATTATAGGGACTTAGGGATTATATACACATATATACACACATGTGTATGTATATGTGTAAATATTTATATATGTGCATGCATATATACAATTTTTGATGCACATATATCCATACCAGAAGTCATCTGGAGTCTCTAACTCTTTGAACCTGAATAAGATCAATCTGTCACAGACCCTATTTTTGCAGGTCTTATGTTTTCTTGGTCACTTCTGGTTCTGACTTTCTGTCTCTACCATTTTTTCCTATGTGCTTTGCACCTCTTCTGGTATCTCTGCCCTAGTATTAATCTAAATATAATTCACATTTTTCATTCCTTGTTTCTACAGGGCTCAACTGCATATTCACAAAGGCAAAAATGTGGTATGGAGCATCTCTTTTACTCAGAGTCTGATGGTGTTTAGGAGTCAGTTCTACATCATGCATCTCATAGCACATGATTTCACATTTCAAATTGATTTGAGATATTTATATTTTCATAAGCCCTTTCAGTTATCATGCCACAAAGAGATTATCAGTGGTCAATGAACCCACCTATAATTCATTTTAAACTGTTTTGTTTTTTCTTTGTATCCGGGTCTTTTCTTTTTCCTCTCAGGCAAAATAAGTGAATGAATGAATTGTGTCTCAGAGAATTCAGCAAACTTTTTTATTATTTTAATTTCTATTACTAATCATTTCTTAGGAATTCACATTTTTTACCTGAGAGACTTAATTTGTCCTTCAGCAGTATCAGATTTTGTTTTGTGATTTTTTTTTTTTTAGTAGAGTCTGGCATTATTAAGTCATCTCATTTGTGTTATTCCATGTGTGTGATCACAAATACATCTTATATGGTGGATATCATGCTCCTCATTTAAATGGATGACAGGAAGAATTGGCAAGCCTCAGGGATAGTGTCAAAATGAAGAGTAAAACCATTGTCCTTAGGAGTGAGTGGAATTTAGAATTTCATGTCTTTGGGAGATGAGCTTGATGATATTCTAGGTGAGAGATAATTAGAAGAACCTGATTTACTTTCTGCTCCCTCCCCCCACAAAATAATCCCAACAGCCTATAATTAGAGACAGTGTTTTAACTACATAGGAAAATGGAAACCATAATTAAGGCTCTTGTAAATCCCAAGAGGACTTTTCCTTCAATAAATATTTAGGGGATTCCTGTTACTAGAATAGTCAATGTAGGTAACTCTCTTTAAAAATATCTCTATGTAAATGTGAACAAATTTTTATCTGAACTTTTGTCTTGATTTTAGTACATATATTAATGACAAAGATTGTATCACCTTTATTTAAGGTTGTTAGTAGTTAATATCAAATCAGAATATAAGCCTATTGGAATGTGAACCTTGTGAGCACAGACACTTTCATCTGCTCTTTACAATCCCCTAATCAAGGTAGATCCTGAGTATTGATTATTTGAATGAATGAATTTGGAGCTTCCTCAGTTTTAAAATAAAGTTAATCTGAAGACCTCATAGCAGGTTTGCTTTCCTGCAGAATTCCTGTACCTGCCCTCTTGCCTGGCACCACCCTTAGCTGCATTTCATAACAAGTGTGTTTCCGTCTGCAGTGAAATAGTTGCTAAGAGCTGTCAAAGACTGTTGAAGTATAAACTTCAGAATTTTCTTTCCTCTCATTAAAAAAATTTGAATTATATTCACTCTTAAAGGAAGAGAATCAATGAATGATAGTTTTTTTTTTTTTACAAGATAAAGGGTAAACTATGTTTTTATACTAATATAGTATCTCTCCATACAGTTTAAAAGTGAAGATGTTGAACCCATTTGTTAGATGATTTGCCAAATGTCTTATGTTTCAATGCCCAGATAAAAGCCAAGCAACTCAGAATACTATAATACCTGCACTTTTTCTTGTTTTGTTGCATAACTTTAGGGTAAAATGGAAAGCCAGTAGTGTTTAACAGGGAATCAGTATAGAAACAAACAATCTTGCTTTCACACTTCTCCAAATGGTTAAGCGTTCAATGTAATACAGATTTATCCTTTATCTGAATTGATGAATGATTTGCATCACAATAGTAGTGGTCCTAAATAAAGAAAATTAGCTTTCAGAATAAGATTGCCATCTCTGTACTTTCTATATATTTTTCTTTCTGATAGTAGAATCTTCTGCAGGTGCCCAACCTACTTCTTGTTGAATCATTTTACTGTTGCCTTCATTGGCCTAATAGATGTCCAAATAATCATTTCTGTACCATGCTGTTTTGATCACTATAGATTTATAGTATAATCTGAAGTCAGGTAATGTGATGCCTCCTGATTTTTTTTTTATTTCTAAGTAACATATTGGTTATTTGAGTTTTTTCTGATTCCATATAAAACAAAGTACTATTTTTTTCAAGTTCTTTAAAGTATGACACTGGTTGTTTGATAGAGGATTGCATTAAATTGTAGATTGCTTTGGGTAGTAGAGACATTTTAACAATGTTGATTCTTCCCAGCCATGAACATGGTATGTTTTTCCATTTGTTAAGCTCTTCAGCTATTTCTTTTTTCAGGGTTTCGTAATTCTCATTATAGAGATCTTTCGCTTCCTTTGTTAGATTAATTCCCAGGTATTTCATCTTCTTTGGCATTACTGTAAAAAGGATAGACTCCTTGACTATATTTTCAGTTTGACTATTGTTGGTATATATAAAAGCTACTGATTTGTAAGTATTGATTTTGTATCCTGAGACACTGCTATATTCTTCTAAGAGCTTTGTAGTTGAGTCTCTGGGGTTTTCCAGTTCTAAAATCATGTCATCCATGAAGAACACTTCCACACTGCTGGTGGGATCGGAAACTAATACAGCCTTTTTGGAAAGAAGTATGGAGAATTTTCAAAGAACTAAAAGTTGACCTACATTTGATCCTGCAATAACATTTCTGGGTACTTACCCAGCTGAACAAAAATCATTTTACAACAAAGACATTTGCACCAAAATGTTTATTACAGCCCAATTCACAATAGCCAAATCCTGGAAGCTGCCTAAATTCCCATCAACCCATGAATGGATAAACAAATTGGGGTATACGTATACCATGGAATACTATAGCCATAAAAAAGAGAGCGAGACTTTACGTCTTTTATGTTTACCTGGATGGAGCTGGAACATTTTATTCTTAGTAAAGTATCTCAAGAATGGAGAAAAAAGTATCCAATGTACTTAATACTATTATGAAACCAATATATTAACACTTATATATTCATACGAATTATAAAACACAAAGATAGTCCAGAAAGAAACAGGAGACAGGAGGGAAAGGGGAGGAGAGGGGGGAGGGCGAGTGGAGGGAGGGTATTTGGTGGGATCTCACCTAATGTGCACAGTGCAAGGGTACATTTCAAAACAACTAAGTAAATCATAAATGTCTTACCACAAAAATAAATAAGTTGAGGTGATGGTTATGTTAATTAGTTTGATTTAAGCAATCCGCATTTTATATCAAATCATCACATTGTACCCCATATATGTATACAGTTAAGATTTAATAAAATTTAAGAAAAGACCATTTTAATATATTAACTTCTGTACACAGACCTAAGTAAAATCAATTACACAATCTTTCTTCTTAAATCTTTCATCATATCTTCATATATATATATATATATATATATATACATATATGTAATATATATAACTGAAAATAGTGGATGTGAAATAGATTTAAGAAAGTAAATAGTCAACACATACACTAACAGTGTCAACTGAATACAGGAGAATTTCACAAATTCCAGTTCATTAACCTCATGCGAACATGAGTAAGTAGTTGACTTATTTGGCTTACAAACAGCTACCTTGGAGGGAAGTGACCATCTTGTACAAGGTCTGAAAGAAGCAGTTAGAAGTATAAGCTGGCAGAGAAGACAGAATCTTGTAAGTCATTGCAGGAGAGGAAAATGTATAACTGTAATTTTGGCAAGCAGGATTTTTGGTTGGGATACTGAAGTTCACATGATTAGAAAGAAATCTTATTTAATATCAATCGTAGAGTGAGACTGGGGATAAAATGTTTGCAGAGATACTTAAGGGCATGGTCAGCAAGTCTGAATAAAATTTTATGATTTAAAGTGCTTTTGCTTTTACTTCCTTTTGGCAAGACCTTCCTTCATAAACTGAAAATAACTCATGAATGAATTATAACCAGTATCTTTTCATGTTTTAGAAGCTGCATGAATTTATAATGAATTCTATTCTTTGTATTCTCTATTTGAGTGATAAAAGGGTCAGTAGCACAATTTATAGGTTAAATGATATTAGAGAACTTTGCATTGTTTGACATATTTCATTAAAGCGAGTCTATGAGCTGGGGCTTTAACAACCAGGAATTTCACACATCTGACCAGCAATCTTGTTCATAATTACTTTTATAATTGCTAAGAATAAGAAAAAAGAATTGTATGCATACATTTTTTTAAATTTTACAATTTTCACTTTTATTCAGAGTGGATTTTTAAGGGTGAGGAACACTATGCCATATGAAATGTAAATATAAAGTTTAATAATTACTCCCATAATACTCTTGTACGGTAAAAAAAGTTTGCCTTTATAAATTTTCTGCAAATATATAGCAGTATAGTAGCAACATACTAAAATTAAAATTGAAATCCTTTTGAAGGTTTATCTTTGTCAGAAGCAAAAAAGGTTAGTTACAAATTATCCCTAGAAAATTAAAAAGCAGATTGAATCCTTTGTTTCTTATCAAAAGGTTAATGCCATTCAAAAACTCAGTCTAAAATCTCCCTGTTCATAAAATTAAAGTATTTTAAAATTAAAAACTTAATGTAAGATGCAATTGTAATATAATGACAGGCACGTGTATATGGATATAGCCAATGGGTGATATTGGCAGCTAACAATAAACCGATTTTAAAAATTAGACATATTCTATTTGCCCTTCTGGAGCCATGAGATTTCTTGTAGCCTCATTTAATATACATGAAACCATGACAGAAATAAAGAACAAGGCAAGACAATGTATAATTAAGTGATAAATGGCACAGCTTTAAGAGCTCTTGGAATTTAGCAGAAGTAAACATTGCCTTTAAAAAGAACAGACATTTTCCAAATTTTGTAACACTCATTTTATTCATTTTAATCAATGGCCATAGGGAAGTTTCAGAGCCAAGGATGATAAACTATGCTATTTGAAGGGCTGTTAGAAGACAAGAAGATTGTTAATTATCCACATAATGATAGTTTAAAAAGCCAATAATTTATTTAAATATGTAATGACCTAGTTGATGATGAACATTTTTTTCCAGCTCATTGCTAAGCAAGATATGATATCTTAGTTTCGTTATGGTAATCCATAACATTTAAAACTTAACATTGAATTGTTCCCCCTTTAGGTACAATTAAATGTAAGTCCCCAAACCAGCTAGTGGCTTCAACCTTAAAATTTAAAATAGGTCTAAGAATTTCAAGAAACAGCAAGAACAATATAGTAAAATGGGAGAGGTTAGTGATTCTTGGAATCTTACATAATTATGAGATGAAACAATGTTATCGATTTTTACCTTACCCTTTTGGCTGGATACAGGCCATGAGAGAGACATTGTGACTATCTTCATTTAAAAAATTAATTCCTACTTTTCACTACCTGTCAACAAAATGCATATTCTGTGATTGAAGTACAATGGAAAGGTTTGATGCTTATACAGAGAAGACCTGAATTTGAGTGCTTACTAAATACCTCTCTAAGTCACTTAATTTCTCTGAATGAGACTGGTTTCTCATCCTGAAAAATGGAGTTGCACTAACATTTTCCCCACCGAATAGTGAACTTGTGCATGCTTATAGAAAGTGCTAACTGCCAAGTGCTTTGGAGTCATTAGTTCTTCGCTATTCCTTCCCCCGTTTCTTTCTTTTTTTTTTTTAAATTAAGAACCATATCCAACTTCTAGCATACATTGTCTTCTAACCCTTAAATTACATCACAGACATTTAAGTGTCGTACAAGGACATGGTGATTAGGACCTTCTATGATTCCCCTCATATAGGCTCAAATTAATGTTCTTTCTTTCTACCCTTTCCTTCAAAGCTTGACTAAAAACCATAGAGAATTACTTGTAGAAAGAAATTTATTAACACAGTAATTTCACAGGATAAATATATGATTGGATTATTTGAAGTACATAATGTTTCTAGAAAGTAGAGTTAGCTTCCTATTCTTGGATAAAGCAATGATTTTTCTGGTGGATGTGACATTCACAGGAAAGACAGTAGTCTGACAGAAACCCAGAGTTACGATTTCTGCTGTTCACTGCAAGGTCAGTGGTTAATTAAGTCAGCACCAGTAGAAATTTGATCATAGATGAGGTCTCCAGCTTTGCCTCTATCACTGTGCTCTCCAAGGATGACTCAGTTAAGTCCTTATATTAACTTTGCTTTCTCCAGACAGGTGCATGATTCATTCTGGACTGACAGGGGTTTGGGGTTGTGGTGCTGTAATATTACTTCCTAAATACTATTAGTACCCATTTCAGAAAACATTCTACTCCGAAATAGGATTTAACTTTAATTCTTTTGTTTGTCATGAAAATTAACCACATACTATCATAGACAGTTTAGATGGGCAAGGGTCTTAAGGGTAACTTTGTTCATTGTTCTACTAAATAATTCACTAATTCATTTTTAAGAACATTCATTGTCTGTTACGTGCTCAGCATAAAAATTAAAGAAAAGCTCTGGAATTAAGCTGATGAAAAAGTGATACCGGAATTTCAGGCTCTTGGTCTTGGCAATTCGAAGAAGGAATCGACGGACCACAATAGTGGTGGTAAGTTAGGATTTATTTACAGGAAAGAATTATAAGTAGAGGAAGAACTAAACCTCCAGGCAAGAGGACCCAGGAGGGGAGCAACTCTCTTGCTCCCTGTCCGAGTTTCAGTCGAGGTTTGCCTCTGGAGGGAAACAGGCAGCTCTTCCTGCTCCCTCTCCGAGGTCTAGCCGAGGTCTGCTTCTGGAGGGGAGCAGGCAGCTCTTCCTGCTCCCTCTTTGAGGTCTAGTCGAGGTCTGCTTTTGGAGGGAGCAGGCAGCTCTTCCTGTTCCCTCTCCGAGGTCCCACCGAGGTCTGCTTCTTAGCTGTTCTCTCTTCGAAGTCCTGCTGAAAATCTGCCGTTGAGCTCTCTGCTTAGGGGTTTATATAGTCCCAGGGACTTGTTTTGCCGAAACTTTTTAGGGGTGGGTCTTCATTAGTTACAGCCAGCTGTCCAATGAAGACCCGGGCCCTTGAGACTGACATGATATTGACCAATCAGATTTGCACGTTTAGCAGACAGCAAGGCGCCAGTGTCTTCCGCACAGGTCCGGCCCTTTCGCAAGCTGGTTTCTCCATCTGCCACAGCATCAGCGCCGCCAGGGCCAAGGCAGCGGTTGTAGAGCTGCTTTGTCCTGCATCAAAAGGACAGCATTAACTTTCCTTCACTGAGTCCTTCAATCACCCCAAATCTCAAATAGGTAAACTAAGGCCCAGAACATTTAATTGACTTGCTTAATGTTCAATTAATCAGTATCAAAACGAGAACCAAAATCCCAGGCTCAGCGCCACCTCCCTGTGCGGCACTTGCCCTCAATAGGAAGCCTTTTAATTTCTTCTGTAATTCACCAGGCTTAGTGTGATACACTATGCTTGGCCACCTTCTCTTCCTATCAGCCCTCAAATATATAAAATTCAAACAGGAGACACCACAGAAAACTTAGGTGGCTTTAAATGCAGGCAATGTACATAACAGCCCAAGCGTTTTCCTGCTTTAGAAGAAAAATGGCTTTGTTTACATTTGTATCATTTTAACAGTATCTTTGTTCTGTGAATCTGTCCATAAATAACCTTTTGTCAGCTTTTCTCTGAAGTGTACTTGGTGCCACATTTTCTGTGTCACAAACAGGTATGTGAGAAGAAAAACAAATGGTGCTTTTACTCAAATTAGGAATATGGGATGTTTGTTGTCCTCTGACAAAATCGAAATGCATATTCATGGCATCATACAAATACAGTGGAAATTCCGTCTCTGCCTCTAGGCTGCCTTCAACTAGGTCACACCAGGCAGATAAGGATCTATGTGGCCTCTTGTGTGTCTATTGGGAGGGATCCATTTTCGAAGGCTGGGGCGGGAAAGGTTTCAGTTGTACCTTATGTATATTTATAGTGCTTGCGTTTACTCTACTGCCATTCCCCTGTGGGAAGCATTGTATTGGTTCGTTTTGACAGTATTGAATGAGGCACAGCGTTTTAACCTCTTTTCTCTTGTAATTATATAAACATGTACACTGTACATGGTGACCTGGGGATGATGATCAGAACATCTGTTATGATAAACGAAACAGTGAATGAGAGCTGATTTTTGAATTGGAAAGCACTAAAAGTCACTCTTCTGATCTGTGACTTTATGCAAATGGGATCTTTGAAAATGTTGCTGAAACCTGCCATTCTTTAACTTACCAGAGGTAGAAAGACAGTTGCTTTTCATTGTTTTCGTGTGGGTGCTACCCAGCTAGGGAGTTATTTGTTTTTCTTGAAATCAGTTAAGTTAACCATTATAGCAATTTGTGTAGTAGTTTAAGCATTCCAGTAACACAAGAAAAGTGTCAGTTTAAAGTAACTATTAATAATAACGTCAAGATAACCTCATAGTAGCAAGACTTCTCAACAATAGTTCTTCAGGATGAAATCAGCATCTCTTACACATATCCTTGGTCAATTTTTGGCTAAGGACCCAAGAGCCCAGTGGTAAAAAATAAAATAAATATTATTCTCATCATTCGTCTCCCCAAATTAGTTAGTTGATGACCCTACCCAGGGGCATGTTATGAGCTCACGTCGTCAAGAAACCTCTGCCCATTCATCTAATTTCTTCCAGACCTACTGCACCACATCTTTTTTTTTTTTTAATTTCAAATACAAAGGGATCCTTTCCAACTTGCACATTACTTTGTAACCAAATAAATCTTAATTTATTTGCTCATTCAGTCTTTACAACATTTTGAATGTGATACTCGGTAATACCAATAACAGCATTTTTTAATAAGAGAAAACTGAAGTGTCAAATTGTAATGGATTTGCCAAGGCCGCTCAACAGAAAGGCTGAACTAGACTGTGAACTCAAGAGGACTGACTTCAAAGCCCTTATTTTTGAATCACTACCCAAATACTGCCTCTGTTTTATTTGCAATATATCCTGAATATTTTTCTGTGTCAATAAATGTACAGCTCACCGAGTATTTTAATGATTGCACACTCTTCCTTCAGTGGTTTGCCATGCTATACAGAACCAACCAACCCATCAGGTGATGTACACTTCGATTGTTTCTATTTTATATTATTATTAAAAATGATTCTGTTATGATCACACATCTTTAAACTTGTGTAACTTCTAGTATAATTTGTCTAGCTCTTCAATATCTATGTAGTTTGCCTTCCTTGCTAATAGAAATTTACTCCCACAGAATTATTTGCTTAAACATGATTTCTTGATTGTGTTGGTCAATATAATTATATTAATGCACAAAATATATTCTGAACACCCTCTGCATTCCAGACAGCTGAGAGCTGCAGATTCAACATGGAGTAATGCACAAGAGTTTGTAGCTACTAATTCTCACCAAGCAATGGATTTTAAAGGAAAAGATTTAAAGGCTTTGCTTGATTATATGCCCGTAGTTCACTTCTCAGGAGATACTTAGGAGTAATACCAATTTAAGTGAAAATATAGGAGGTGTGTGTGTATGTGTGTGTATCTGTTTCGACTCATTCTCCGTTCTGAAGGAAGCACCACTCGCTACAGCTAGGTCACTTCATTTGGCCATGAGACATCCACTCAGGGTATGTCCACACAAAGTCAGTGAACATTTTGGTGAGTGACCTATTATGTGTTTGACAGTGTTGGATCACTCTATTTTTTTCTCCTTTACTTTGTCTCTGGATTAACTCGCTGGTTTTTAAAGTTTTCTTCAGACTTTGCTTTTGTATGAGTCTTTCTGCGTATGCATCAGACTTAAGTGTGTACTCAAATATGTGTACATTATTTCTTCATTAGATCTCTCCCTGGATAAGCTGCATTATCTGCAATTAAAATTTCTGCAATGATTCTTTTGAGTTAGATGTTTGGAAAAAAAAAAGTTACTAAATTTTATTTTATTTTTTTTTACATATTATCATTTCCCTTACTAATTCTCACCAATATTGCTTTGGTTTCTCTCAGAAAAATATTCCCATATTCTCCCCCATATTGCTTTGGTTTCTCTCAGTTTTTAAATTTTGCAGGAAAAAAATTTGCTCTTAGAGGCTGAAACTAGTTTTGAAGAGTAAGAATTTCTTCATGAATTCCATTAGCCTTAAAAATATAGATCTGTGTTCCACAGACTATCCTAATTATATTAAATTATTAAAAATTACTCAAAAAAGTTTGTAAGTTAGCAAAGGCTTTAACAAATAAGTGAAGCTTCCTGGATCCCTGTAATGGATACAATCTGATCCACATGATTCTCTGAGTTACTTGAGTAAAGGAAAATAAATACTAACCATTTGATCAATTTCTCCAATACTGCCTTTATATTACATTAATGTAAGAATGTGGTTTTAAATTTCTTTCTTTTATTTTGTGTTAGTACATGCAACACTCTCATATTTCCTCTCCATGTTAGTGGTTTATTTTTCTATCATTAATTAAACACATATATATATGTCAGATACTAAGTTAAGTGCAGGCAAAGATAAGTAAGCTATCCTTGCTGACCTCAAAGTATTTTCAGAGGAATCATGTAGATAACAGAAGGCTATGCCTCTTGATGATAGTAGAAGTATTCAAAAAGAAGAATGAAAAAGATTTTATGAGAGGGATTTTTGATATATCTCTGGGGAAGTTCGTGGAGAATTGGGCTTCCTGAAGGAGGTGATGAGATGCTATTAATTAGTGGTAATATGACTGGTAATATTTTCAGCAATCTTAAACTTTAGGGCTAACTAATACTATAACTTTAGAAAAGGGAAAACAAAAATAAATTTAAGGACTTTAAGAAACTTTGTCAAAAATGATAAAATTAAGAAACTTTGTCAAAAATGATAAAATTACGAAACTTTGTCAAAAATGATAAAATTAAACAGTTGTTTATTCTTCTTTAGCTGCATGACATCTGACTGCTCTTTCCAAATTCGAAATATATTTGTATCTATTCTTTTATTGATTGAATTTAGTAATATTTTGATGCATGATTTCTCAAATCAATGTAAGTCTTGCAAATGAAAGAGTATTAAGAAGTGTCCTACATTTGCAAGAAACTGGCATGCAACCAGATCTTCTTGAATTCAGAATCAGTATTCCTCCACAATTTACTGCACAGTTCTTAAACAGTTTTAGAATCATGAAAGTTTTCTTGAATCTGTGATATCTATGATCATTTTACCTGATTCCTCACTTTTCAGAAGAAAAAATGGAAATCTGAATAGTGAAGGAACTTGCCCATCCAATCACTTTTTGCCTTTTCAGTTAGCTGACCTGTTTTCTAAAATATCAATATAATTAAAGTGTGTGCTCTTGGCCTTCAAATAGTTGGTGTGTTTGCACTGTTTATATGGTGATTATTTATGTGGCTGCCTTCCCTATTATCTTAGTTTGATCACTTCTATTTATATCTTGATATTATTCAAGCATCTGCCTCCCCAATCAGTATGCATTCCTTCTAGGCCTTAAATTGCTAACATTTAAGTAGCCATTTCCCAATTTTCTTCTCAGTGTGTAGTACATCTACTTTAAAATTAATATTATTTGAATGTGTAATTTTAAGGTCCTCCGTAGGATTTTAATGGCCCATTTGTAGAAAGAAAAATCAATACCTATTTTCCATCCACTACTGAAAAATGTGTTGAAAACAGTAGGAGGTTTGCAAAGTTAAAAGCGTATTTATTTTTAAAATAAGAAAGTACATTTACATGCCACAGAACAACCAATCTTGTCAAAGGGGACTGTTAACACCATTTTCTGCAACCTGATTTCAGTTTACATATTGCCTTCTCACTCACATTTTTTATTCTCGTCTGTACCAGCAGCTCCTTTCATTCAAATGCCCAGTACCATGTTGGGTTGAATTGAATATGACAGATCTTGGAGGATGTATGCAAGGATACATTTAATGTCGTCTATGAGTTGAAGAACTGCAAAGAGTGCTAGAACTGCAAAAATTCCAGGGCCCTCCACGTACAAAATTTCATTGGCCAAATATTTGTAGAATTTTATTTTACCTGAAATATTGACAAAAGTGCTATTTTTTTTTGATTAGACAACTTAGTAACATTATAGTGAAGGTTATTGTCGCTAAAAATATGGCTCAAAATACTGGAACCTGTCCTTTCACTAAATTAGAAATACCTGTTACTTTATGGCTTTAGTTCATTAAAACTGAGTGCAAAGAGTGAGGGACGTCTTTGAAAGTGAAGCAGAGGCCAGTTACCGTTTCTTGCTTTGGAAAAGTCACGCATTACACTAGGTGCATTCTATATACTTGCCTTTTTTTTTTTTTTTTGCAGTTTTTGGCTGAGGCTGTTTTGAACCCGCCACCTCTGGTATATGGGGCTGGCGCCCTACTCCTTGAACCACAGGCGCCACCTTATATCCTTGCATTTTGAGGGGTTGCAACCTATTTCTTTATTTTTCTATGTTGTTTCGGTTATTGAGATCCTATAAGTACATGTTTTTGTATACCTGCGTAATGTTGAGTAACTAAGATGCCATCCACTGACTTTACACAATATCAGTTTCAGAATATTATAGTCATTCTTCGTGTGGACATAAAACTTTAAGAATTGGTTTTAGGATCTTGAAAATATTTACCATTCAAAAAGAGGAAAACTACTGGGAAAAAACCCATAAGTTGAGGAGGACGAGTGGCAGTGTTGCTCAGCAGAAAGCAACACAGCATAGTGATGAAAAGCTAAGCCCTGGACTGAGGTCTCCTGTGTCCTCATCCAGTTTCCATCACTGCTGACTGACCTTAGGAAGAAACTCAGGATACTGGACCTGTTCTAAGACCTAAAGCAGAATACAGATAGGAAAGCAGGTTATCTGGCCTAAGAATTAAACTGTGTGTGGGACTGTGGAATGTACCAGAGGAGAACAATACTTAGACTCCGTGATTTAGACTCTATGATTTAAATATCACAGTTTTAGTCAGAATTAAAATATAAAATATTATAATGATGAGAAATATGTTGTAGACAGAAGATGAGTCAAATTTTTGATGACTTTTCTAATAATGTTTGTAAAGAATTTTGCACAATGCCTGACAGTGTATATTCCCAATAAATGTTGATCATTAGATGATTTCATTCTTGCATCTCAAGAGCTCAAGTTTAAATGTATTTTGAACTGATTTAACTTTCTTATATTTCAAATTGCAAGAGTATGCATTATCATGATTGAAAGGTATCTGGAACTGTGAGAACATAAAGCAGAGATAAAAGTAGTCCAGTGGGGGTTAGAGCCAGTGAGAAATGTTTTCCCAGAGAAGGTGACTATCCCCAAAACTCACAATGAGTTATGGAACAGAAGATGTATATGTTAATGTGTGTGTATCTATATGTTCGTCATGCATGTATGACTCTGTGTGCAATGAATATGTAGGAGGGGGCTGGGCGCCTTAGCAGAGAAGCCAAAACTAGAAAGGAATGGAAGCGTGTGATCCTGGTTCATTCAGGGAAAGCTAAGTGGTTTCCTACAGCTGTAGGACTGGGGAAGTGGAAGCAGTAAGGAAAGAGCCTGGAGAAGGATGTGGAAGATAGGTTTGAAGAATCCTATAAATAGAATTGAGCTTAAAAATTAATGACTACCTAATTTTTAAGCAGTCAAATGATAAGATCAAAGTCATCTTTTAGAAATATTGGTCTGGTTATAGAGAGTAGAAACTACTTACTAAAAACAAGGTAGAGTAGGGACAAGCTTCTGAAAAATCCACTGGAGATGCATTATTATGGTGTGGAAGACATGGTACATCTAGACTTAAAGGTTTACATGGATCCTCTGAAAATGATGAAGTCCTGTGTGCGTCTAGTTGGAATAATTAGAAAATTTTAGCTAGTTTAACAACCAGGAAAGCCTCCAATGGGGGTACTCATATGGGTATTATCTGAGACTTTAACTCTTGCTTATCATTTTTATCACTTACTTGAACATAAAAACAAGACTGAGTGTGATCTAAAGACAAAGAAAAGAAACATATTTCATATTTCTTCATAATAATTGTAACTTGCTTTAATATATTAGATTTTGAATACATTAATATTAATAATCGATGATAGAATCAGGATACAAGTGATCTTTTTTTTAATTTTTATTTTTTTAAATACATGTATTTTATTATTCTTCATTACATTATTCCCCCCCCCCCACCCCTCCGTGGTAAGACAGAATTGATTTACAGAAAAGAATACAGAAAACACCAAAGCTCCTGGTAGAGGGAGACATTTCAAGTGGGGAGAGAGATGCTCTCTCCGTTCCTCTCCCGGTCTTTCCCCATCTCCTCC
>CAUYRH010070022.1:0-10417 GCA_963574655.1 Perodicticus potto
CCCCCTCCTAAACCTTTCCCTGGTCACTTCCCAAGCTCAGTGCAGGTCACCAATCTCGGACTCGGCCTTTCTTCAGGGAACAGTGGGGTTAGCCAGGGTCAAAGGGGAAACGTGCATTTAATTTTTGTGACTTCAGTCTTAGACTTTTCAGCGCACACAGTGAGCAGCATATATTAAGCTGTGGACTTTTGGAAAGCAGTCAGCTACTCAGCCCTTCTGTATTGCCTATTCTTCCCTCTCTGGGACTAGGGCAGCCTCCATAAAGCTTGGTATGTTCAACTAGACATTGATCTGTAGGATTCTGTGGCCCTGCAGAGAAGCTCAGGTCAGGAACAGTGAGAGGAACAGCAGCACCAGTAATGGCAGAGCCCCGTCTCCCTCAAGCTGGATGAGTCTGGGCTCCTGCTCTAGGCTTCTGCCAGGCCCAGAGGGACGCTTAGCACATAAACTGCAAGAGTGACAAAGGTGCCTCAGCCTCACACACTGATTCAGGGCATCCAAAGAGTTTCCATGCTTTTTATCAGACTTGCCTGTGGCATCCTGGTACACACTCTGCTCTCTCCTGGGGGTTAGGAGGAGGGTGAATCAAAATAACAACGCGCACAGTATCTCAGATGCAGGGTGTGTGTGTATGTGTGTGTACACAGGTGCGAGTAGAGGCGCCAGCCTGGAGTGAAGGTGTGTGAGCTTTGGAGTTATGTATTCATTCATGTATGTTTATTCATTCCACAAATTTTGCAGAGCTCCTAACATGTGGTCGCTATTTTGGGCATGGAAAATGCGGAGGAAACCAGGTCTCTGCGCTATAGGAGCTTATATTCTGGAGGGGAACAGTAAGCATAGGAAGTGGTCCAGACGGGGCTCCTAGCCCAGCTCTGCTATGGTGCAGCATGTGACAACCAATGCCTGGCTTTGACCTCACTGAACCTTCATCTATTACGTGAGCTGAAAATTGACTTGAGGGATGTGTGAAGGCTTAGAGGCAAAGCGCCTCTCAAGGTTGTGTTGTAGTGAGCTCAGGGGCCCTGTGGGGTTTAGACTCTCGTTGGCTAGGTGTGTGGGATGTGAACGGAAGAAGATGCGCAGAACCCGCAGGCAGCCCCACAGCGGAGTGAATCCTCGTGCCCTCAGCAGAGAAGCCAGCCTTGTGCACCAGTTGCTTTTCCTGCCATGTAGCCAGAAGTGAAACAAAAGCAAACAAATGAAGCTAAATTGAGTTCAATCTAAGCGTCTTCCTGGGTGAAAGGAGGGTGAGCTATGTACAAGTGTTCATGAAATTAGAGGCCAAAGAGAAGACGTCGAAGGTTTGCAGAAAGAGTCTTCGTTCTCAAGTCTAACTCCATTCAGATGCTCTGCAGAGATAGGGTCTTTATCATGTTTTTGTGCAGTTCACAGAAATGTGACAAAGTTTAATAATGTAGGCTCACTCAGCCATTTAACAAATGTTAATTAAAATGGATGCTGAAATACAAAGATGATAAAGCCTCTGTGCTCTCCAGAATCTCCCAGTCTGGCAGGGGAGACAGACATGCAAGTTACTAGAAGGCAGCAGGAAGGGGCGGGCGTGTGTCGGGTGTCTTGGGAGAACAAAGGAAGGAGCAATCAGCGTGACCGAGTTCGAGAAGATGGCATTGGAGCCGATGCTTACGTTGTCCAAGACAGTCCCTAGGATATAGGAGAGATTCGTGCTATTGGACAATGGGCAGTGACTTTTGCTCTCAGTATTCTCTTGTTTTAATATTTGCAGCCAGCAGACATAGTTGACTTTCTCATCTTCAGCAGAACACAGAACATATTGTGTGCAGTTGTAGAGTATAGTTGGTCTCAACATTAGTTAATTGGCTTTGACATCATTTCTGAGGGTCCTTATTTTTATTTTTTTATTTTTTTTTAAATCATAGCTGTGTACATTAGTGCAATTGTGGGGTACAATGTGCTGGCTTCATATACAATCTGAAACATTTTCACAAACTGTTTAACATAGCCGTCACTTATTTTTAAAAGTGCACAGTGGCACTGAGAAGAACCTGTCACGAAGCTGTTTCCTGATACTCCAATGTAAATAAGAAGTTCTGAACTTTGCTGTTTGATCAGTATTGACTTGATTCTCTATAAAAATGTGGACAAAAATATAAAATGGAGAAATATAAACTAACAAAGCCTTGGAAAACTATATACACACTTAGAAGATAAGACCAGGCAGAGAGATAGTACAGACAATATGCAAGCCGAAAGAACCTATGAAATCATGTTTTAAAAAGGCAAGGTTGGTCTGAGCTTCCTAGAGGCTCAAGCAAGAACAACTTAAAATCCTTGTGCCAGTTACCCTGCTTATATCAGGGTGGTTGAGGGACGTTTTCTTTTCTCAGGAAGTAGAACCAAAGGTTTTCTTGTTCTGAAAAGAAGTTTTAAATGTGCTTCTACATTCAGAGAGATTTAAAGAATATGGATCATGCAAAAGTGTAAATGAAATGGCACATGTTAAGAGTCCAGCTTTCAAGGCTGACCTAAATTCAGATTCTGGCTGTACAACTTACTGGCTCCTGTGTTAAACCAAGTTCTTACACTTCAAATTCCTTATCTGTAAAATGAAAGGCAAAAGTGCCAATTTCATGGGGTTGTACTGGAAGAGCTCAATGAACTACTCCTTGAACACTATTTAACATAATTTCGGGCTCTCAGTATACAGGTATGGTAGTAATTCAAGCAGGTTCTTGGTATGTGGCCATGTCTTATATTAAGAGGAAAGCATGTCTGTCTCCCATGTCTGTGACCTCAGAGATGCTTATTGGAGCAGATATCGTTAAACCCGTGCAAAGGTACACATGATGATAAACGCAAAATGGTAATGCGTAACAACCAGGTAGAAAGTGTGATGAGTCTGAGGGAGAGACGGACAAAGCAAATGCACTCACATTTCGCCTGTCTTATTTCTTGAAGGTGAATGATTCAAACTGTGACCAAGAACTTCTTTCCCTCCTCCTGGATGCCAAGCTGCTGGTGAAGTGTATCTCCACTCCCTACTACCCGCGCATCATCAACCACCTCTTAGCCAGCCCCCAGCAAGGACGCTGGGATGCCGAGGAGCTGGCCCGACACCTGCGGGAGGCCGGCCACGATGCCCAGGCTGGGTCACTCCTTCTGGCTGTGAGGGGGACGCACCGGGCCTTGAGAACTTTCAGCACAGCCCTCCATGCAGGGCAGCACTGGGTGTGAGCAGCCTTCCTGTGGCCCGTGCGCCTTTGTGAAAAGCGCATCCAGAGCTGCATGCTGACCCCAGAGCCACATGCGTGCCTGTGATTATTCTCAGTGATTCCAATAAATAAAGCTGTATATAATCATGAGCAAGCTGCCATTTCTTTAAACATTTTTTTTCTTTTTTATATCAACTACTTAACATACTTCTTTCTTATTGACTAAGAGAGTCCTCTTCCCCTCCTTTTGAACCTACCTTATCTGGATAGAATACAGTTAAAGAACTGTCTAAAACTGCAGTTCAGAACTTAGATGCGGTGGTGGGTAGGGTTGTGTGGAGAGGGAGAGAGTATGTGTGGAGCGGCTGCTGGCTGGGGCAGGTGTTGCCAGGTGGGGGAAAGGTGACCCTGGAATCCAGTCACCTTGGCAATTGTCCCACTGCTCTGAACCTCAGGCTGTCATGTGTAAAGATAAGGGTCATATTACTTAGCTCATAAAGTTGTTGAGTATATATGTGAGGTTGTGTGTCAAGAGCTGTCAGATACATAGTGGGGGCCCAAGAAATGCCAACTATTTTTCTGCCTCACTGGTGGTGCAATATAGGAATTGTGCTTTAAGGCCCTAGAGATGATCAGTAGTAAGACACGATGGGTGTTAGAGGCCTCCACAATTTATCGTATCAAAATGTAAGACTGACACTTTTGTTTGTCCATAAAAACTACAGGGGGTGTCTCAGTGTGAAAAACCTACCTCTGGTCATTTCTACATTGCTCTGGCAAAGCCAGCAGGCTGTGATGTGGCTCCCTGTGGGTCTCTAACATACGGCCTGTTGGGAGCCCCATCTCCGCCCAGCTGGTTGGGACCACCCTCTGAGATAATGCCATTTCACCTCACAGTCCGTCCCCACCACCATCATCAGCTTCACCACATTTCTGCCCTTCTACATGCAGCTGCAATCCTCTGACAAAGTTCTTGATCATCTTTGGAGGCAATTTATTGCATAATAGCTCTACCCCAAAACTGAGTTCTTTGCCCAAACCTCCTGCAGCACCTGAAGTTTGGGAATGGCTTGTACAAGTCTCCGACCTACTTCAGAGGAAAGGGGACAGCATATTTCTTTTAACTTAGGTAATACCTGTCCAGACAGGCACACAGAGAGTTCCTAGAACTCCGAAGGCAGCAGCTGTACCCAATGGCATTGACCAGGCCACTCCCAGCAGGCATACCCCCTGGAACTCAGGTTTTCACCAGCCTTCCAGCTAACCTCCACCATTCCTGGTGAGTGAAAACAAAGTGAGCAGTACTGTGAGATACAGTCTGTTTTAACACAATCTCTCCAGAGATCTCTTTCATCAAATTGCAGTATTACAGTCTTAGTGTGACACTGAAGTTTACACATTAGTAAACAGAGCCCCAGAGGGCAGCAGTGAGTGGTGGTTCTCCATGTTCCTAGACCCAGCTCTGCAGTGCTTGTGAGGACAGGATTCCCTCATGCAACCGACGTTGCTTTGACTGATGCTTCTCTTCAATCACCAGAAGCCAAATTTGCATGGACTAAATGGTTTCTATGGGTCAAGAAAGAGACAGAGCAAGAAAAAGCAAGGAATTCAGTCGAGACTTATACCAGCTGCATAAATAGTTTAGACTGTTGAGTTGGTATGTACGTTGCTGTTTGGCATGTTAACCATAAACGCTAGATGAAGTAAGAAAATACGTTGTGGAAAGTTCCTATCAGTTTCCCAGACCTTTCTCTTTGAAAACAAGTCAGAATAAGAAAGGTTTTCACTGGCCCTCACTCACCTGCAGACTCTATAGCTTTGCTTCCTGGGAAGGAGACCCAGGGGTGAGCCAGTGTAAGGAGTGAGCCTTTGGTATCAAATTGCCCAGTTGTGAGCACTGTGAGGCCTCGTCCCTCTGAGCCTCAGTTTTCCTGTCCACTAATAGGGCTAATAATGCCTTATAAAGTTACTAATGAATAATTAGTAATTTTCTCACAGTCGCACAGCTAGTAAGTAATGGAACCAGGGTGCACACGCAGATACCCAGCCCTGGGCCACGCCACTGTGCTGACTGCATCTTAGTGCTTCCCCGTCCATCTGCGGAGGAACCGGGCAGGTGTCCTCGAGGGCACTGGGCGGCGCTCTGCTCTATTTGCCATCCCGCCTTTCATTCATGAACTGATAATATCATTGCCAACAGGGGGAGTGACATGTCCCCTGACTCCTCCCAACTGCCTGCTGCAGTCCCAGCCTTCCCAAGGGTGGAGCACACGTCCATCATCTCTCTCCTTCAGAGCTGTAATACTGAAATGTCCAAATGCCCCCATTCTCACAGAGGGCCTAGGGACCTTCATTCAAACCTTCCCCAGTACTTCCCAGAAGATGTCTAGATTCGATCACCATTAATATTCTCTGTATTAGTTACCATCATTATTGTTATTTTGGCATCACTTAGCTTACTAAAGGAAGGACGGTCAAAGCCTTCTACAGTGTTAGTATCCACTTTGAAGGCCATCTGGACCAGTGGTGATCAATCCTGACTGCATATTAGAATCCCCCAAGGAGAAGATAAAGCGGATTGGTGCCTGAGTCCCTCGCACCTCCTTCCAGTCTGAAGGATTATGTCAGATGTGGGGTGTGGGGGCAGGTGATGCTAAATCACAACCAGTCGGGAGAAATGGATTTATGCCACTGGGTTCTCTCCTTTTCTTGGCTGTTCCTCTGCCCACTTGCCTTTCAAGGTCCAAACATGGCCCATTTTCTGCTGACCAGTTCCACTAGGGAAAGATTTGCTGGGAACGGAGGCTGCTGCCCTCCTTGGCTCTGGAAGTATCTGTCAACTCCAGTCCCTTTCCCCAGCTCTCGTGTGTGAGGGTGTGTGGGAGCTGGCTCTAAAAAGAAGGGGTCCAATTTTACAAAGAAATGTACACTACACGTTGCTTTTTAAACCTGCAGCTAAATTTAGATCTGTAGTTGAGGTGGTTTCCCTGAGTCAGCTCCCTTCCTTGAGTCGGAATGGCAGCAGCCCCATAGTACAGGGTATGTTAAGTTTCCCCCTCACCTTGAAAACTGGGTCTTATCTTTTTGGAAAAAAACTCATCATGCTAAATGTAGCAAGAGAGCATTCAAATACAAGTTTACTGTGTTCTTTGGAGAGAGGCTGCATTTTTCTCTAGTTAACTGTAAACGCAGCAGCTCAGGACTCTAATTTAGCTCCAACAGCTGGGGATTCAGTATCTTCCTGATAACTCCAAACTCATTATAAGCTGAAGATGGCTTATACAATGAGAAAATAGGAAAATAGACTAATGGGTGTTCCAGGGCTTGAAAGGAAGGAAAGGAAGCTTCTTGCTTGAGTACCTGTAGTGTAATTTTCTCTCCACCAGTTCTGGTAGATAAGAAAAAAAGGCTTGATTTCCTCTTGTTCTAATGAACTCAGAGTTCTTAGACTGGAGACTTTCGCTGCAAACTTGAGAACCTCAAGTGTTTCAACCTGGTCATAGCGTGAGCAGGAACTATGTGCATCAAACTGTTGGCTAGTAAAATGAAAAGTGACTCTGACTTTGATGCTGGTGTTAGTTAGACTTCCGAGTTTCTCTCCCCTGTGGCTGGCAGAGTTTGGGAAGGCTGCCTCTGAGGGAAGCGGTAGGCTGTGTGACTCAAATGACCCTGAGAAGTTGTGAAGCTGGGGTTATCCTGATGCGCAGCCAGCAAGGGGCCAGATTGGAATTTTCACTCTGCTGTAAGTCACCCTGAGCCAGAAGGAACTCGGCTGCCTTGGCAAGCGGGGTGACTGCTGCTGAGACTGCCTGGGAAGAGAGAGCACTGACCTGCGGTTGGGGATCTGGGACCGAGAGCCGGCCCAGCCAATTGATGACCGTGGGCAATTTCATTGCTTGGCTTTCTCTGTTTTCTGCTCACACCTCATTGTTGTGAGACTCATGCAGTAGGGCAGGCTTCCACCAGTGCCGGCAGAGGGGGAAGACGGTGCTGCAGGGCGAGGGGCCCCAGAAAGCCAGAGAAAGCAGATCATCTGAGTTTTGCTCGGCCAGCAAGTAGACTCTCGGTTCCTAAGGCAGCATCACTGATCTCCCTCTTGTGCCCTACCTTTCTTCTGATGATTGAATCCTTAAGAACTCTCTCCTGTGCCTGAGCTGCCTGAGTGATCAGAACCCTCAGAGCTATGCCTTTCTGGGAAGGAGGCAGCCAGTTGGCTTGCAAACCAGGAGACACCGACATCCCAAAGCCTGCCAAAGCTGCATACCGAGCTGAATTCGAGCCCCTTCAAGTTCCTCCACCTTAGGGCAGAACAGCAGGCCTGGGTTTAAATGGTCCAGCTCCAGTGGTGTAGAAGCTGCCCCACAAACACCGCCAGGGACGCCTTTAGAAGAGGGATGAACTTTCTCTTCTGGGTCCTCGAAGTTTCTTCTCTCCCTTTGTCCAAGTTAGTCCTACTATTTACAACTTTCCTTTTTCCAGGACGTGGGAAAAGGCATCTTCCTGGCTTCTGGTAAATTTACTTGTAGCTCATTTTTTACAACCCTTTTATGTGAACCAGAAGATATTTTGCACTTCACTAGGCCTAGCGATAAAAATAATATAAGCTCCATATATTGTGTATGTGTGCAAGGACTCTTAGACACATTAACAGCCACTGACCACTTGAGCAGGGAAAGTAGATAGTACCCTGCTTTTATTTATGAGAAAACCAGTTCGGAGGGGTTAATTAACTTGACAAAGGTCTCCTGAACAGGGAGAATCAGGATTTAAACTCATGTCAATCTGATTCCAAAGCCCAACTTTTGCACAGTTCCACCCTTCTTGGGGCTTCTGGCTTTATGTACCCTACTGTCTTCATGGGGATGCACTTTGATAAAGGAGAACCGACCACAGCCAGAGGGCCAACAACCCATCATCTTCTCTGTAGAACAGAGAATACAAAATACAGCCAGGATCTGTCATACAAAGAGAAGTTCTCTGAAGCTTTTCACTTACACTTCTTATCAAAGCAGAAGTTTTGTCTTCTTGAGCTGGAGAAGGGATGTTTCCACTCAGGAAAAAAAAAAAAAAAACACCTCTTCACTCCAGGTGGCCTCACACGCTAGCTAGAAATTCCAGTTTTCCACGTGCTAACAAAGCGCAGTCAGGATGCTGCAACTGAATCTTTTCAAACTAACCCTGGATAGAAAATGGGAAGAGATTGGTCAGTGGAGAATTCTCTTTGTGAGGGTGAGTGAAGTCAGAGATTTGTGGGTTGAGCAACTCTTAGCGGTCGCCTGGTCCAACCTCCCCATCCTTCCATCGTGATAGGGACCGTTTGTTTGCTTCAGTTGCTCTGGCAGGTTCCCGGGCTTCTGCCTGCAGGTTGCTCACAAAGCAGCTCATTAGGGGCTGGGGGGCAGCTTTAGTTGATTGAAAGTTCCTTCTTCTATGAGCTGAGGTTATCTCCTCCCCACCACGGCGTGTCCCGTGGGCCTCCCTGCTGCATTCCACAATGTGTTCATTTGAAGGGGAACCCACTGGAGCATCACTGAGCTCTGATCTTATCACCAGCCACCCCCAATGGGTCAGACCAAGTCCTGTCTCCCTTATTAAATCATAGCTGTGTACATTAATGCAATCGTGGGGCACAATGTGCTGAGCCCTTCTCTATACTATGGTGGGAACTGAGCCTCACTCAGATCCCACACTTCCTACCTGGTCTCCTTACCTTGAGCTTCTCCACGACAGGGCCTGCCCCCTGCAGCCATCAGAGATATCTTTTTAAAGCAGATATCTGATTCTGTTGTCGCCCAGGGTGAACCCCTTGAATGGCTCTCCATGGACATCCACCAGTCTCCCTAGCTTGATAATCAAATTCTTTTACATCCTGTCTGAACTGGTGGCTACTTACATGTAGCATGCACCATTCTAAATAGGTAATTGTCACAATAACCTTATTGCTAGATTTTTTAAAATGCATTTTATAGAGCATTGCATGAGACTCACAGAGGTCAAACAGTATCTATCCCCAAATCATACAGCCTGTAGGTGGCAGAACTGAGATTAGAACCTGTGGCCTTTCAGACTCAAACACCTGCTGGACTGTTTCCATGTCTGAAGCAAAGTATTGTGTGTGTGTGTGTGTGTGTGTGTGTGTGTGTACAGCAGAGAGAGAGATTGTGGCAAAAAACGCACAACATAAAACTCACCATCTTAACCCTTTCTTAGTGCACAGTTCAGTAGTGTTAAGTCCATTCACATTGTTTGGCAACCAGTCTCCAGAACATTTTCATCTGGCAAAACTGAAACTCTCAACCCCTTACACAGAAACTCCCCAATCGCCCCTTCCCCACCCTGGCGACCAGCACTCTGCTTTCTGTCTCTACAGAGTGGACTCCTCCAGGTGCCTCACAAAAGTAGAATCAGTGGATCACTCAGTGGTTCAACTTTCGTGTCTGAAACACTTAGCAGAGTGTCCTCAAGGGTCACCCATGTTGTAGCATGTGACAGGATTTCCTTTGTTAAGTCTGAATGTTATTTCATTGTACACACAGGCACACACTATGGAGGTTCTGCTGTGTACACATACATACACATCCGTACACATATGCAGCGTGTGAACATACCAGTACAGCAGGCCTAGTTCCTTAGGTTGACCACCCCTGTCTGTTGAGCAGCTTATTACACAGTCCTTTGGGTGGTCAAATTACAGAGGTTCTACTGTATTTATGTACAGGATATACATTTTTTGAGCAGTGATCAGCATCGTAACATCTTATTGTTTACAGCCTTCATCTATTCCAAAATGTAGGGTTGTTCCGTGACAAGCTCTGCCAGCCCAAACATTTTAGGGTCTGGGTAGTACAGGCTCAGCCATGATTAACGATTAAAGCCCTGACTAACACATAACAAAATCCCAAAACCAGAGATGCTGGCATGGATGTGGAGAAAAGGGAACACTTCTACATTGCTGGTGGGAATGCAAAGTAATATATTCCTTTTGGAAGGATGTTTGGAGAATACTTAGAGATCTAAAGATAGACCTGCCATTCGATCCTATAATTCCTTTACTAGGTATATATCCAGAAAACCCAAAATCACATCATAATAAAGATATCTGTACCAGAATGTTTATTGCAGCCCAATTCATAATTGCTAAGTCGTGGAAGAAGCCCAAGTGCCCATCGACCCACGAATGGATTAATAAATTGTGGTACATGTATACCATGGAATACTATGCA
>CAUYRH010070025.1:0-19473 GCA_963574655.1 Perodicticus potto
GTTAATTAAAACAACTTTAGGCAAACAGGTAGACTTACCTATTATGTATTAACACTACTGAGCTATAATAAATGTTTACATTATGTATAATGCTGAATGCCTGTTAGATCATGAGGCAAAGCGTAGTGTTATTTAAAAAAAACAAAACAAAACACTGCTGGGCCTGGTTCTGACATGAATTAAATGACCATGGGAATTGTTTTTGGGGGGAGTTTAGACTGACCCCCTATTTGGGTCACATACCTTTTGCATGTTTATATTTTCTTTCATCACACTTGATTGAAATAAGATATTTTCATAAGATTGGTATTTCAAGACATTTTAGGTCATGTTGTGGTTTAAATTCCTCTTGAAAAAGGTATATATGATAAATAAAATTTATATTAGATTAATTATTACATGGTGCTACCTCACACCAATAAAGAGAAATTGCACACTTGCATGACAAAGGCCTGTGAAGGAATTAATGTGATTTAAGTGTTTTGTAACTTCATTTCTTATTCCCTTAGTAGAGCAAATTCTTATTTTTTTCGCCTTCACTGGTAACAGCTTTTATGGGAGCCCACATCAGTCAAGTTGGATTTGAACTCAGCTGCCCTGTACTGCACTTAAAATGATGTAATATTCCAAGATGCCTGCTGCAGGTGGTGTATCATCGTACACATTAAGTGACATTTCTATCACAATCATTTTATGGAAGATGTGTGATAATCTGTTTTTACTGGTATTAATAAACACATACAATGAAGAAAACAGATAACAAATTTTAAGACCAAGGTAAGATACCTAATCAAGGCCATTTACTCAATCACATTCATCTCATAATAGAAACACATTCATATTCCAATGGTCAATGTAGATTTCAGTTGAAAAGCAGCCCCTTCAATCAGGGGCTGTCCAGAGCTGCAGCAGTGACACTGCACAGAAGGGGTGGTCCTATTAGAGGTAGTTTTCTCCTCTGGTTCATTAACCTACTGAATTTTTATTGGAAAGTGTCAGCATCTGTACCTTTAAAAACAAAGAACAAACAACACATTAAAGGGTCTCTGTCAACTATTCTCATTGCCAATGAAATGTATTCAAGACTGTAGATACTAATTTCCAGTGTAAAAGGCAGGAAGAGTTTTGATTCTGTCCTTTTTTACTAAACAGTTTTATTATGACACTAGATGTAGTAAATTTTTAGGAAAAAATATCATTTACAGTATCATTGTGAACCATTTAACTCTTTTGATTCAAGAATGGATATATATATCTAAGGATACTATAACCAGGTTGTTTATACCAGCCACTTCATTAGTTGCTTTTATAGAACATGAGCCCTCATGTTTCAGTGTCTTAATCTTGGGTGAGCAGCCTGGTGCCATGCCCCAGGCGTCCGCATGTTTGCATGGAGAGGAGGAGGCTGCACTTGCCTTGTAGCCGTAGATGCAGAATGCATGCCAGTCACAGGGCCACGTGGGCAGCCAGCGGCTCATTCCCAGCACATGCTTCAGCTGTGTTTTACCTTTAGTGAAACTTCCTGACTAATACTTCTTTTCTAAACCATTAAGTGATGTAACGCATGTACACACTTAGGGCGCCTATGCCTGGCAAGGATTCCGTGGTTTGCGTTGTGACAGTAATGGTTCTAACAATAAAAATAATAAAATTGCCATCATTCTGTTTTTATCCACAACTATAAATTTTGCTTTGGCATGAAAAGTGGTCCTCTAGACTGCATTACGCATGTGGGGACAGAATCAACCCAGAAGTGGCAGAGCACTGGGTTGGTTTGTGGCACTTTAGGGTGCTGGACAATGTGGCTGGGCTGCTCTGTTGGCTGTGCTCAGTGTTGTGGGATATGAACTGTCCCTAGAGGATGTGAAAAACTTAAGAGTAATTATAATTCTCAAAGAAAAATCACTGAATTTAAAGATACAGAAAATGACATAAAAATGGCCCTAGTTCAAGAAGTGGTCACCCAAAGTGAAGACTCTAGTCTGAAAGTCTTTTGGTGAGAATTAAGAGATTTCATCTGAAATGACAGCATGATGAATTTTGATTGGGTGGCCAGCCAGCTAGCCCATGTGTATATATTCATGAAAAGTCAGCCTTGGCCTAGGTGCCTTCTCTCCACCATGGAGAAGGGAGACCCTTCAGAATGGGTGAGTGGTGTATGCAGAGTGGCAAAAAGTCAGCCTCAGCTGGGGCTGGAGGGCAAGTGTGGGAGTTATGTAGTCTGTCTGGACTAGGAGGCAGCACCCTTCGGGACATCTGGAGGGTGACCAGGTCGGCAGGGGCAGGTATACTCCCACTTGTGGTCTCAGCACCAAGAAGCAGTGAGTGGAAAGGCGCTCTTGTTTGAAAGATGTTAGGCAGGAGCAGTAGTGTGTCCACCAAGAGTACAGAAATTCATTATGCTATGAGTTGAATATGGAATTCCTTCATTTCCTAGAAACATCAAAATAGCAACGGTGCAGTCTAGCCTTACATCATTTGAATTTCCCATTGTGTGGATGACTTTGCTCATGTCGTTCATACAGCCTTTTTTTTTTGTCTCAAGCTGTCGCCCTAGGCAGAGTGCCGTGGCATTACAGCTCACAGCAACCTCAAAATCTTGAGTTTAAGCGATTCTCTTGCCTCAGCCTCCCAAGTAGATGGGACTACAGGCACCCGCCACAACGCCCAGCTATTTTTTGGTTGTAGTTGTTGTTTAGCAGGCTCGGACTAGATTCAAACCCACCATCTCCAGGATATGTGGCTGGTACCCCAGCCACTGAGTTACGGGTGCTGAGCCCCTTACCACCATTTTGGATTTGAACTTCCTGTTGTGTAGATGACTTTGCTCACGTTGCCCACACAGCCATTTTGGTGATCCCTTTGGATTTGCTTCAGACCATTCTTCATACACCATGTTTGTGCCTATGTGGGGAGGTAGCTGTTATAAAAACTGAGGCATTTGGGGCAGTGCCTGTGGTTCAGTGGGTAGGGCGCCGGCCCCATATACTGAGGGTGGCGGGTTCAAACCTGGCCCCAGCCAAAGTGCAACAAAAGAAATAGCCGTGCGTTGTGGCCAACAAAAAAAAAAGCCGGGTGTCGTGGTGGACGCCTGTAGTCCCAGCATCTCCGGAGGCTGAAGCAAGAGAATCGTCTCAGCCCAGGAGTTGGAGGTTGCTGTGAGCTGTGACACTACGGCACTCTACTGAGGGCGATAAAGTGGGACTCTGGCTCTACAAAAAAAAAAAAACAACAACAGGCATTTGCAAGAGGTGAACACTTGTTACAGCATGTAAAAGTTTAATTGTAGCTGTTCTAAAAATGAAAGTGCCCCATTGTGATAGAGCACTATCTGGGGGGATGCTGCACGTGGGAGCAGTAGGGTCCTGCGTTTGTTTTTCTAAGACAGATGTGAGAGCTATGGGGCTGTCAAGTCTTTAAATGGCCATATCTCCAAGTGCCCCACCTACTGTAGAATTTCTTTCTCTCTTATGGAACCTTTCTTCAGATTTCATCCAGCAGTTAAGTGTCTTTTTCAGCCATGTGACTCTAGGTGTGGTGGTATCTCAGGACTCTTCAGTACACATTGTATCTATTGTGTTCCATCTGCCAACTGAAAATAACTCCAGGGTTTTTATGAGGATGTTCCTAAAAATTCACAAGAAACCTAAGTGGAATTTTATGACAAGGAAGCGTGTGGTAGAAGTCAGAGGGCACTCTGCACTGCAGGGAGTCGTGGGCGGCAGCGAGGAGCCCACCAGTCCTGCTGCCTCCGAGGAGGGTCAGCTTGCTTCTCCCAAGGGAGAGACGGACCTGGGTGGGTCATCCTGGTGAGGCCCAATGCTTTAGGCACATCTGATTCCATGGTTTTGGGTGGAATAGTTCACGCAGATGCAGAGGAAGATTTAAGATGGGATGTGTAGGAATTGGAGAGCAGAAAACAGGGGACTATTTTGAAAGGCTTGTGTGGTTGCAAATGTTAACAGCTGAAGATACCTGGGGGAAGGAAGAAGAAAACTTGGTGTGAGACCTGAACTGTCAGGAACGAGTTTGTGAGACCCCATGATCACTTGGCCCTGACCTCCTTGCCCAAGATCTGTGCCCAAAGGTATGTGAGAGTGGCCAGACCACAGGGCTGGGCAGGACAAATGCCTGTCTGCTGGGGAAGGACTCTGCCACCTGAGTCTATCACAGAAATGTTTGTAAAAAGAACATATGTGAAGAATATAAATTTGCATCTAGTTCAAAAACAAACTTGACTATGGATTTACATAAAATTAAAATGATTAGAAGATGCCCTCAAGAAGGTTCTTGCCCAAAGCTTGTAGTGAGTATGTGACCTGCCTGCTGTGGCAAGGCTGAGCTATGACCTTGTCCACCTACAGAGGGGAAGGATGTTTTCCAGGGAGAGGAAAGGCCTTGGTTCATTTCATCCATTCAAATAGGAACAGGCATTGTGGTTGAGTGGTGAGACTGGTGTCAGTTCTGTATGGGTTTAAGCTGTGTTGGAAGGCTGCTCTGACTCGAGGTCTCCCTTCACCAGGGAGAATGCCTGTCTGATAGTGAAAGGTGAAAAATAAGCTGGTTCTGACTTCAGCAGGCTTGCTTCATTTCTTTTCCTAATATGTCACACTTGACTTGATATCTGACATAGCGTACTTCTCAAACATCTGTCCCCTTTAAACTGTTAATTTATTTTAAAGATCTTTCTGACCAGGTAGGCTTTCTACACAGACTGAGCAACAGCCTTTTTGACTTAGTATGAAACTGTAGCGTTTTATATTTTTAAAATCAATAGGTTCATCACCCTAGTTATAAAAAATCTAGACACAGAAAAAGTAATTGCTGAGGACTGCTGTTTATCTTTAAGATTATAAAACTAAATTATAGTTTTTTGCTGGAGAAACCAAAATCCCACTATCTCATTAGAAAAGGTTACCCAAAATATTCTTAGAGCTGTTAATGGCTTGTTATTAACTTTTAAAGTTTTTTATTTTTGTTTTTTTAAAAAAATATACTGACTCTTATATATTTTAGGATTTTGGGTCAACAAAAGTGATTTTGAGCCCTTTTAGGTACTGTTCTTGTTTTACCTAGAATAATAGAAATTACTATTAACTTACCTGCCAGTGATATAAAATTGACTATCCTAAAAATAAATAAATTAAATAAATAAAATGGAGTATCTTTAGTAGGTAGAAAATTGTGATTTTTCTTACTCATCTCATTCCTTTTGCTGGAAAGGTGAGGGGCATTTTCACCAGTAAGGGCCTCCCTCCAACAACCCAACAGGCCTCATGTTGTTAGATACTTTTGTGAATACATGGTTACATGTTAGATCTACATTTATAATTTTTTCTAGTTGCCACAGAAAACCTGTAGTTGCTGGGCTTTTTGCATATAACTCTTTGCCAATATTTTGAGTATGCTAACTAGATGTACTGCATTGTTAAGAAATGATTTAGGTGGAGAGCAGGTGTCTTGGCCCAGCTGGAGGAAGTAGGGGTGGGGGCAATAGGCTGTTTTGTCATCGTTTTTAAGTCCTCCATGGACCATGCACAGCCTGTTGCCTGCAGCTGGCAAAAGACTAGGTCCCTCCCAAGAGCACTCCCCATGGATGTCCAATGCTCAGGGCACAGCTGAGACAAAGCTGGGTTGATAGGACATTTTAAAGACTCATTTTACCTCTGACAAGGGCATGGTCTGACTTTGCAGTCACAGCTACCACTTGGCCACCTTCTAGGGGCTGTGGAATGACACAGAAGCCCATATAAGTTAGAAGATGACTGTGAAGCACAATGATGTTCTGTAAACTGGAGAGTTTTCATGTTCTCAATGACTCACACTTTGCCCTAACCCTAGAATTGAGGGCACCTAGGAGGATTCTAGTCTATGTAACCTAGAAGGGTCATTTTAATAAAAAAAATTATGAATTACAGTATTTTAGATGATGAGTGACTTATTTTAAAATTATTTTAACTCCACTATGATATTTCACTGTGATGTTGACTTGGAAGACCTATTTGAGATTAGTTTTTAAAGTTCATTTTAAATTCTTTAAAGCTGCTGAGCACAGGGTTATTATTACTTGTAAATCCAAAACACTGTGTGGAAGTAGTACTTCTAGTTATCAGTTTCTTCCTTTACAAAAGCCTAACTTAAACATGAAAATAATGTCGGTTTATAGAAATATTTGTTGTTCAAGGTCTGTAATTGTATTTTTAAAATGATGTAGCATTCAAGTTGTGAAGGGATTTATTTTGTGAAAAACTTAAAAACAATTTGTATGACACCACTCTGAAGAGTAGGGACCTGCTTTGCAGTCACGGCTGTGGCACTTGACTGCAATTCACATAAGTCACCCTGAACAGCCACATGGCTTCTAGCAGTTGGTTGGAATGTGTGCCCTAGGCTGCATTAAACTGGGTAACATCATGCTGAAAAGTCCCTGTAATACCGAGGAAACTGCTTTCCCTGCCCTGAAGGAATGTATGTCTAAGGCAACTAGGCAACTCGGTATTATCTCATACTGAGTAGAGAGTGGAGAAAGTATTTTCAGACTCAAGAAAACTTTCAAAAGTCAGGAACTAAGCTGCTCGGAAATCGATGCCACAAGCGTGGCCGTGGTGGACGTGGGAAGCGACGGGAAAATCTTGACAGTCTCTGTCCATTCAGTTGCTGCACTTTTCTTTCCAAATGCACCCTGTTGGATATGGAATAGATCATAGATGTCCAGACTGAGATCTGGGACTGTGTTGGGACCGCACAGGTGGAACGTGCCACGTCCACACATGGCATCTCCAAGTGAGTCATGTCCCCGGGGCGTGGAGGTGGCGCCTGCCGCTGGAGTGAGGTCCTTGCGCACTGCCTTGTGCTTTGCTGGCGTGAGGGCTCTGCTGATCGCAGAGCTGACCCTCCCGACTGTGGCTAGTTTCTGTGCAGTTGCTGGGAAGGGGTGTGTGGGTGAACGTCGGGCCTTCTGCAATCTGTGTCATGAACTGTAATGTTGTAAGGTCTGTATTCTGTATGTGGGTCTCAGACCCCAATCAGGAAACGAGCCTCATGTGTGTCGTTAACATTTATATTTCCATTCAAATATGTATTTCAGTGTTTATTTCCTCAAAACAGACTTTGTTAATTTAGTAAATATCTCCAAGTGGAAACGTGCTAACTTTTTCTGTAAATCTTAAATAAAAGGTGCTGTTCCTTCCTCTGATCCAGGACTGGTTTGTGTTTTCTGTCTTCCTCTCCATGCATTTTTTATTTTTCTCTTTTTTAGCTTTTCAATTTGTTCCAACCACATGAAGGGAAGAACATGGGTTGGTAGTAGTGCACGGGCTGTCTTTCCTTGAGCCCAAGTGGCCCCTTCCCACACCCCATGGTTCCTTCATAAGACACATGGGTCAGACTCAAGTGGCCGTGTGGGCAGCTCTGAGTGGGAGCCCCAGCCAGACAGGGATGCTGCTGCTTCCCATTGCCCCAGGCTCCCCTAATGCCATCTCAGAAGTGCTTGCCCCCTCCTGTGACCCTGTATGTGCTGGACCTATTAGATTTGGGCTTTGAACTAAGATATTTCAAATGGTCTTTGTGGATATTAACATCACAACGCAGGAGGCGAGCTGGCTTCGAGGGGGGGCTGCGGCCTCGAAGTGGCAGAGCCTCACCGCGGGGCCCTGGGCTGATTTAGTGTCGGGCACGCTGCTATTTCCATCTTCCTGACCAGGTGAGGAAATCCAGTTTAAAAGGCCACTTTCTTTAGGCTGTGCTGGTATCAGACGTGTCTAGTGAGGCTAGAAGAACAGCCCATTTGCCAGTCAGGTCCAGGAGCCCAAGGAAGAAGTCGGCTGCCTTTACACTAATTTTAAGTTAACAAAACTTCTGTGTTTGTTTATAATTTTTTTTCTTCCATTGCACCCTATAATTTCAGTGAGCTAAATCTGGGCAAAGCTCACCAATAAGGCTACAGAATTGGTCAGAATCCCTGGAGGGTTCATTCTTGTTTTTAATGCAGAACCTATTTCAACTTCTAGCTTTATGTTCGTTGGCAAACAAGCCTGTAATAGAATTACTTGTGAGTATTGAGGTGACAGGAATAGAACTGTTTCATCTCTAAAATTCAATTTTGACATTTATTTACCTTACATCAAATAAAAACCAATTTTTTTTAACACCTGAATTTGACAGACAAGAGGGTTTTCTATTTTAACCATTTGAACATTTATTGATACTGATTGTTGGGGGAGGGTGAGATGGTGTGTGCAGTGAGGGTGAGGCTCAGTCCTGGTTTTAAATCATCTGTGTTAAATGGAGGAGAGATGGGTACAGCACAGCCTGAAAATCATCCCATTTATTCAGAGATGCTACATCTTTCTCCCAGGCCTTTTACTTAGACTGAAATGTTAGCAAAGTAGGCATATGTTCTCTTCCCTTTCCCCGCCTAGCTGCTCTGCTGGGCAGGAGCAAATGAACTAAGGAAGTATTAGGGAGATGCAGCAGTGGAGGAAGAAGAGTGAAGACCTGGCCTCTGGGTCGGCATCTGGAAGGGCCCGTGGTTTCCACCTAGGCAGCAGTGGGACAGCACAGTCACCTGATGAGACTTTACGTTTGACACTTCATCTTGGTTTCTTTAAAAATTCATTTGGCATTAACATGTTTTTCTTACCTAAAAATAGTAGGACCTGAACAGTTGGGTTAAGAAAAGATCAAGACTCTTGATCCCAAAGGCGGTCTTAGCTCACTTCTTAGAACAAATTGGGTTTTCATGAGTTATTTTTTTAAGGAATATGCCTAACATATACATATGTTTACTAAATGTTGAGTAGGGTAAAGTTTATTTTTGAATTTTCTACACAGCTCAATCAGCAAGTTGTATTGTCACAAAAAGAAGTTGATGCTGGGGTCCCTGGCAGTGACAGGTGCTGAGATAAACTCTAGTAGACGAGGCCGGGCAGGGCGAGGTCTCTAGAAGGGCGGCCGCCCGCTGTCTCTGCGACTAGTGAACTGTCGTCCGCCTCCTTCACCTCCAGGTCTCGGACAGCCCAGGAGACGAGCCTTCGGAGTCCCCGTATGAAAGTGCAGATGAAACACAGACTGAAGTGTCCATCTCGTCTAAAAAGTCCGAGCGAGGAATGACTGCCAAAAAGGAGTGCGTGTGTCAGGTGAGGGGAAGGCAGCGTCTGCCCTGTCTGTGTTGGCACCTGCTGAGGGCTGTGGGTGCGACATAGCCAGGCTGTGTCTGCGGTCCTTCCTCCCAGCCCCACCCTCTCTTACAGCTCTTTTTGGAAGGGGCTAGACTGCCAGCAGAGTCCTGGGACTAGGCTGCCTCAGCTAGCATCCTGTTCCTGTGCAGGATGTATGCTTCGTGCATACGTCATAGAACACACACGTAAAAGTCATGCTAGCAGAGGGAAGGTGGCAGGCTGATGTTCAGATGTTACTGCTGATACCTGGCGGTTGGGCCAGGTCGTGGCTGAGGTGGCAACCAGCTGACCCGTGCCTGGGGCAGCATTCTGCCTCTGCTGTGTCTGGGCACGGTGCCCTGGGCTAGGTCATCTGAGCTTCTGCTTCAGCCCCTTCTTCATCTAGAAGGTACAGATAAATGAGACGATTTCTGTAGGGCTGGTGATGCATGAGGAGTGCCAGCCCAGCACCTCTGCAGCCGGCTCCATTCCTGTCACCTATGCCGTAATGACTTTGATTTCTGACAGAAATGTGCTATGGGTTTTCTTGATTTTGAAATCTGAGTTGAAACATCTTGAATGTACTTTTATTTATTTATTTATTTAGACAGAGTTTCACTATGTTGCCCTCGGTAGAGTGCCGTGGCGTCACAGCTCCCAGCAACCTCCAACTCTTGGGCTTAAGCGATTCTCTTGCCTCAGCCTCCCAAGTAGCCAGGACTACAGGCTCCCGCCACAGTGCCCAGCTATTTTGTTGTTGTTGCAGTTGTCATTGTTCAGCTGGCTCAGGTTGGGTTCAAACGCGCCACCCTCGGTGTATGTGGCTGGCATGTAACCACTGTTCTACAGGCACCGAGCTGACCTTTGGGGTTTGGATCCTGTTGGTTTCCTTTGCCATTGCTGAGGGACTCACTCCTGTCAGTAACATGTCATCTGGTTTTGATCTGACACTGTTTATTATGGGTTTTGCTCAAGCCAGGCATTTCACTAGACACTTGTGGTTCTATTTCTTTGAGTAGCAGAATGGGATTTTTCTGCCACTGGAGACAGAATCAAATGTCCCCTTGTGGTAAGAAAGAAGAGTACAGAAGGAACGGTGCTGGGTGCTGGGAGCTCACGTCACCCTTTTGCCCCCACAGCTGTGTGAGAAGACAGGCAACCTCTTGCTGTGCGAGGGCCCCTGCTGTGGCGCTTTCCACCTCTCCTGCCTTGGACTTTCCCGGAGACCAGAGGGGAGGTTCACCTGCAGCGAGTGCACCTCAGGCAAGTTTGGAAGCCTCCAGGGTTTTCCCAGTGTGGCAGTGCTGCTGCTGACCGCCCCCCACCCCCGCTCTCTCTTCACAAGTCTTTCCTTAGACACCAGCGGAGAACAGGCTTCCTCTCTCCTGCCTCCCAGAGACCCCACGAGCTCTCTGGTTTGGGCCGTGCGTGTGCACTGGTGCACTTATGTCAGGTGTGGGCCTTTCTGCTTCTGTGAGGCTGCTGGCTGAGGGATAAGATAGCAGTTGTGGGCTTCACCACGCCCTTCCCATTGGCTGACCTGAGCTTTGTTCTGTCTGTGAAGCACCATTGTGGGTTACGTCTAGTGCAGGTGATCATGGGTCACAGAATGTTGGAGTTCATAGGCGCATGGGGTTCTGCTCAAAGACACAGCATCTATTTGAGCTTCTGTTCAGCAGAAGAGCAGCTGCAAGCACTCCGTGGGCAGCCAGAACTTTAGTTCTGCTGGCATGTTGCCACATCAGGTTTCACTGCAGTCGAGGGTGTGGTGGGCAGATGGGCTACACGGTCACTGCCCTTCCTGCCTATTTGCCAGTCCCAAGGGCTCTCCTGGCTCTTGTCAGAAAACATCCTGGGTCAAGGAGATGCCACGAGAGTCCTGAGCCAAGGCAGCTTGGCAGCAGCTCCTCCCCTCTGAGGGTATCTGCCAGTGATCAGGAAGGGCCACAGGCTGGCTGGCTGTTCCCCAGGGGGATGAGCGTTTCTTCAGAGGCACCTTCCCGTGAGCTCTTGCCATTAGAGTGAGCCTCCCAACGAGGCTACCGAGTACAACTTCCCTGTGTTTCAGGTGAAGCTGGAGCTCAGATCACACCAAGGTAACTCTTGATGGCTGGATTTTTTTCCTGAAGAGTGCTTGGACTAGTCAGCAAGGTTGGAAACAGAGCCAGATGCTTTAGCAACAGAGGCTGCCTCTACAGAAGAGTTGCTGGATTTAGTGGCTTAGAACTATAACTTAATTCTTGTTGTTTGCTCTTCTCTCTCCACCTCTTTCTTTAACATTTGTTAGGGATTCACTCGTGTTTCGTGTGTAAGGAGAGCAAGACAGACGTTAAGCGCTGTGTTGTGACTCAGTGTGGGAAGTTTTACCACGAGGCCTGTGTAAGGAAATTCCCTCTGACTGTGTTTGAGAGCCGAGGCTTCCGCTGCCCCCTGCATAGCTGTGTGAGCTGCCATGCTTCAAACCCTGCAAACCCAAGGCCGTCGAAAGGTACAGCTGTGCCTGCACAGGCCCACAGGTGTGGTGGCGGTGGGCGTGGTGTGGCAGCTTTAGGGTTTGTTACATAGATCATCTGTCCTCGTTACTGACTCTGTTCAGGTTGGGTTAGGGTTTCCATTGACAAAGGACCCCTCCCCCCATTTGCTTCCTCTCCCTCCTGATACCATTTTTAATTTTAGCAATGAGGCAACCTTTGAACTATTTTGATAGATTGCTATGTTTTTCATGGCCCTTCATATGTAAGAAAAACAGTTTTAGATCAAGTGATATTTGCATTATTTAACATGAGGTATATGGGATTGAGGGTGGCAGGTGTCCTGACTTTAGGGGTTCTCCACCAGGGTCAGTTTTGCCCTTTGGGGGACAGTTGACAATGCCTAGGAGGTCGAAGTCTAGTAAGCAGAAGCCAAGGACACTGCTAAACATTGCACAGTGCATGGGGCAGCCGCCCAAGAGCCCACATTCCAGCTGTGCCAGGCTGAGAAGTGCTGGGGGACTTTATTTTAGATTATGCAGTTCAGATGCTTGACTATTTTCTTAAATGTATTTTTTTGTTTTGAGACAATGTCTCAACTCTGGCTCCCTGGCTATAGTGCCATGGCATTATAGCTCATAGCAACCTTAAGTTGTTGGGCTCAAGTAATCCTCTTGCCTCAGTTTTTCTGTATTTAGTAGAGACAGGGTCTCACTATTGCTCAGGCTGGCTTTGAACTCCTGAGCTCAAGAGGTTGTCCACCTCGGCCTCCTACAGTGCTAGGATTATAGGTGTGAGCCACCACGCTGGTCCTTTATATGTAGTCTTGAAGCCCCTTTGCCTTGTTGAAAGGTATTTTAATCAAATACCTGGAGTTTCTTTCCACTTTAACTTTTCACATTTGCAGAGGCTCAATAAGCTAAGCAGTTGTAGAGTGGGCAGCATCTGGGGTCTCAGGGTGTGTTTCATCCTCTCAGGTAAAATGATGCGCTGTGTGCGCTGCCCTGTTGCCTATCACGGAGGAGACGCCTGTCTGGCAGCAGGGTGCTCAGTCATCGCTTCCAACAGCATTGTCTGCACAGCCCACTTCACAGCTCGCAAGGGGAAGAGGCACCATGCCCATGTCAACGTGAGCTGGTGCTTCGTATGCTCTAAAGGTGAGGGCCTGGGGTGCCAGCCACGCACGGCTCCTCGCCAGGCAGCCCGACCTACACCCTCGGAGGTCTGTGCCCACCTCATCCGTGCTTTGTTCATTGATGTTCAAGTTTTCCATGTCTCCATACCTGCTAGTGTAGCATGATATTTCCACATTCACTGTGGTCATTTCACAGATTTATGGGAAATTATTAATGATAAAAATAAAATTAGTTTTTATCTTACCACTTTTAAACTGGTGTTGAAGAGACAAACATGCAATAGTTCTGGACTGTGAAGAGCTGGGCAGGCTGAGCCCACCTCATCTCTTTTGCAGGGGGGAGCCTCCTGTGCTGCGAGTCCTGCCCGGCAGCCTTCCACCCCGACTGCCTGAACATCGAGATGCCTGACGGCAGCTGGTTCTGTAACGACTGCAGGGCTGGGAAGAGATTGCACTTCCAAGATATCATCTGGGTTAAACTTGGGAACTACAGGTGTGAGAAACAGAATTGTCTGCTTTTGTATCTGTTTTTGTTGAAATGTGTTTGTTTCACTTTACAGTACTTAACGTGTTGAAATTATTGTCACTCTCTCTGAAGAGTCTGTGAATCCTGTTTTTAATATTTATAATAGATGGTGGCCGGCAGAAGTTTGCCATCCCAAAAATGTTCCCCCAAATATTCAGAAAATGAAGCACGAGATTGGAGAATTCCCTGTGTTTTTCTTTGGGTCTAAAGATTATTACTGGACGCATCAGGCTCGAGTGTTCCCGTACATGGAGGGGGACCGGGGCAGTCGCTACCAGGGGGTCAGAGGGATCGGAAGAGTCTTCAAAAACGGTATGGAGATTTCCAGACAGAGAGTGGGTAGCACTCTCGTGAGCTTTGTTAACCCTGATCTCTGCTTTTTGAAATTTCTTCCTTGTAGAAAATCCTGGACTAAGCATTCTATCTGTACTTTTAAATTAGAAAAAAAAAAAAAAAAGTTAGTTTGCAGATTGATTTATATTTGTTGAGGCTTGGAATGGAACAAGATACACTATTAACTTGTGTGTTGTTAGTTCATGATTAATTTCATTAAAATGCAGTGAAGCTATTTTTAAGAAGTTACTTTTAGTACCAATTTACAAAAAGTAAAATTCTAGCTTTGCTATGTGTAATATGCAGGCTTGGAGGAAAGTCTCCTATTCTCTAGACCGTATACACCTGACTCTCTGTGGGTCCCTTTACCTTTCAACAGGCAGAGCTGGGCATCAGGGCCTCGTGAGGTGTCCAGTGGAGTTGGTGGACAAGAGTGCTCTGCCTCTGATCCCAAAGCCAGGACAGAAGCAGAGGAGCCACAGTTGGGTGTTCTTTCAAAAATTAAAAAAGAGGGAAAGATACTGCAAATGAGAGGTGGCCCACTGTGTTTGGTGTGGCAGTCAGTTGGTACGCCATGGGATTTCCTCACTCTGGACACGTCCTGTAGAGGCAGACTCATCAGTGATGCTGGTAGCTGTCCACACAGGGTGGACCGCAGGGCACAGTTGTCCTTACAGGGCAGATTTTGGTTGTTTGTGTTTCGTCTTGAGTCTGTGGTTCACCTCTCAGAGCCCTGTAGAAACAAAGTTGCATTTTCTTTCTCAAAGTTGCATCTTAGGACACTGAGTCCTGGGTGTTCATCTGGTGCTTTGTCCTCAGACCACAGTAGAGGTGGGGAGTGCCCAACAGAAGCCTACTTGGGGCCTCCTTGCAAGGAGCTGCTGAAACTGGTGCAAAGCAGTGCCCAGAGTCCACCAGCCACCTGGATGATACTGACACTCTTCTGTTTAAAACATTTTTCAGCATTTAAAACACTTGCCTTTTACAGTTTTCCATAACCTCTAACTTTGTTTTGTTTTGTTTTGTTTTTTTTTTGAGACAGAGCCTCAAGCTATTGTCCTGGGTAGAGTGCTGTGGCATCACAGCTCACAGCAACCTCAAACTCGTGGGCTTAAGAGATTCTCTTGCCTCAGCCTCCTGAGTAGCTGGGACTATAGGCGCCGAGCACAATGCCCAGCTATTTTTGTTGTTGATGTTGTTGTGGTTGTCATTGTTTGGCAGGCCCAGGCTGGATTCGAACCCACTAGCTCTGGCGTATGTGGCTGGCACCTTAGCTGCTTGAGCTATAGGCACTACCCCATGACCTCTAGCTTTATGGGAACTAGAAACTGTACTTAGCAGTGGAATTTAGAGTTAAGTCATTAAACTACTGAGCTTAAAAGGTAGATGTATTTATTTACTAAAATCTTTACTCACATTTCATTGACTTTTTAGCTCTGCAAGAAGCTGAAGCTCGTTTTCGTGAAATTAAACTTCAAAGGGAAGCCCGAGAAACACAGGAGAGTGAACGCAAGCCCCCACCCTACAAGCACATCAAGGTGACACGTCAGAGCTCTGTGTGTGTGTGCGTGTGTGTGCGTGCGCAGGTTGTGCTGCACAGGACACTGCAGGCAAATAGCTGATGCTGTCACCACCAACTATGTGTCTTTCACATAGGTTGCTGTGTGCAGGGTCATACGGTCCACGTGGGGGACTTGGTTTTGCCTTAGAGTGTGAGGCTCCGCTTGGTGGCCAGAGAGGGCTGGAACGACAGTTATGTTCAGCTGTCTAGAGCAAGTGGAGCTGAGGGACCAGCCCCCCCCCCCACACTTGGACCATGCTGTCACCAAGTGCTAGAGATAAGCTCAGATAAGAGTGGGTCTGTCATGGCTAGTTTCACCCTCACTGTGGCTTGGTCAGTGAAGCCAAGACAGCATAATCTTCTTGCTTCAAAGGTGTGGTGATGACCACAGGGCTGCGAGACAGCTCTGTAGAGAGCCCCATGGGAAGCTTGTGCCCAGCGTCCCCAGGTGTGGCTTTGTGAGAGCTTCATGTCGCCCAGAGCAGTCTGCACTAAGGGCATGTACCACCCAGGGCCTTGGGTGTGGCCCAGTGACACAAGGGCTACCAGCAGCTTTGTGGCCGTTGGCTGCAGTCAGTACTGCTGTGTATAAAGAAAGCATCCTCTGGGCTCATCTCTTTATAATAGTTTCTTTGGGATGACTTCCCAGAAATAGAATTACAGATCAGAGGGCATGAAACTTAGATTCTTGTGGAATATTTGCAGATGTCCTCTGAGTGCCGTATAGTCTGTCATGCCACAGCAGCAGAAGGGCGTCTTCTGCCATGTCGGTTTTTTTTTTTTTTTTTTTTAAGACAGAGCCTCACTTTGTTGCTCTCAGTAGTGTACCTTGGCATCATAGCTCACAGCAACCTCAAATTCTTGGGCTTCATTGATCCTCTTGCCTCAGCCTCCCGAGTAGCTGGGACTACAGGCACCTGCCACAATGCCTGGCTATTTTTCGAGATGAGGTCTTGCTTTGGCTCAGGCTGGTCTCAAACTTGTGACCCAGAGTGCTGGGATCACAGGTGTGGCCACCAGGCTGGCCTACCTCGTCTTCTCTGACATTGTCCATTTGCACTTTATTTTATTTTATTTTCATTGTTGGGGATTCATTGGGGGTAAAAGAAAACCAGTTTACAGTGATTGCATTTGTTAGGTAAAGTCCCTCTTACAACTGAGACCCCCACCTCCCTCCCTCCTTCCCTCTCTCTGCTCTTCCTTCCCCCACCCTTCTCCCTTCTTCGCTCTCTCTCTGCTCTACCCTTCCCCCACCCACCCACTGTGTACTAGGTTATTAATTGTCCTCACATCAAAATTGAATAGATAGGATTCATGATTCTCCGTCTTGTGATGCTTTACTAAGAATAATGTGTTCCACTTCCATCCAGGTTAATACAAAGGATGTAAAGTCGCCATCTTCTTTAATGGCTGAATAGTATTCCATGGTATATATATACGTATATCACAGCTTGTTAATCCATTCCTGGGATATCACAGCTTGTTAATCCATTCCTGGGTTGTTGGGAATTTAGGCTGTTTCCACATTTTGGTGATTGTAAATTGAGCTGTGATAAACAGTCTAGTGTCCTTATGATAAAAGAATTTTTTTTCCTTCTGGGTAGATGCCCAGTAATGGGATTACAGGATCAAATGGGAGGTCTAGCTTGAGTTCTTTGAGGGTTCTCCACACTTCCTTCCAAAAAGGTTGTGTTAGTTTGCAGTCCCACCAGCAGTGTAAAAGTGTTCCCTTCTGCCCATATCCATGCCAGCATCTGCAGTTTTGAGATTTTGTGATGTGGGCCATTCTCGCTGGGGTTAGATGTTATCTCAGGGTGGTTTTAATTTGCATTTCTCTAATAATTAGGGATGATGAGCATTTTTTCAGGTGTTGGCTAGCCATTCGTCTGTCTTCTTTAGAGAAGGTTCTATTCATGTCTCTTGCCCATTGATATGTGGGGTTGTTGACTTTTTTCATGTGGATTAATTTGAGTTCTCTATAGATCCTGGTTATCAAGCTTTTGTCTGATTCAAAATATGCAAATATCCTTTCCCATTGTGTAGGTTGTCTATTTGCTTTGGTGGTTGTCTCCTTAGCTCTACAGAAGCTTTTAAGTTTAATTAAGTCCTATTTGTTCATTTTTGTTGTTGTTGTAATTGCCATGGAAGTCTTCTTCATAAAGTTTTTCCCCAGGCCAATATCTTCCAGTGTTTTTCCTGTTTTCTTTGAGGATTTTTCTTGTTTCATGCCTTAAATTTAAGTCCTTTATCCATCTTGAATCAATTTTTGTGAGTGGAGAAAGGTGTGGGTCCAGTTTCAGTCTTTTACATGTGGATATCTAGTTCTCCCAGCACCATTTATTGAAGAGGGTGTCTTTCCCCCAGTGTATGTTCTTGTTTGTTTATCAAAGATTAGGTAGTTGTAAGATGTTAGTTTCATTTCCTGATTTTCTTTTCCAAATATCTGTCTCTATTTTTGTGCCAGTACCATGCTGTCTTGACCACTATGGCCTTGTAGTACAGCCTAAAATCTGGTATGCTGATGTCCCCAGCTTTGTTTGTATTACTAAGAACTGCCTTAGCTATATGGGGTGTTTTTCTGGTTCCATACAAAATGAAGAATCATTTTTTCCAAGTCTTGAAAGTACGATGTTGGTATTTTAATAGGGATGGCATTGAATCGGTAGATTGCTTTGGGAAGTATAGACATTTTAACAATGTTGATTATTCCCAGCCATGAGCATGGTATGTTCTTTCATTTGTTAACATCCTCTGCTATTTCCTTTCTTAGGGTTTCATAATTTTCTTTTTTTGGGCAGTTTTGGCCAGGGCTGGGTTTGAACCTGCCACCCTCCCCAGTATATGGTGCCAGGTGCCAGCGCCCTACACCTTGAGCTTTAGGCACTGCCCTCATAATTTTCTTTTCTTTTTTTTTTTTTTTGTAGAGGTAGAGTCTCACTTTATCGCCCTCAGAAGAGTGCTGTGGCATCACACAGCTCACAGCAACCTCCAACTCCTGGGCTTAGGCAGTTCTCTTGCCTCAACCTCCCGAGTAGCTGGGACTACAGGCGCCTGCCACAATGCCCGGCTATTTTTCTGTTTTTTTTGCAGTTCGCCAAGGCTGGGTTTGAACCCGCCACCTTGGGTATATGGGGCTGGCACCCTACTCGATGAGCCCCCTCATAATTCTCTTTATAGAGGTCCTTCACCTCTTTTGTTAGGGTATATTCCTAGGTATTTCATTTTCCTTGAAGCTATAGTGAAGGGAGTTGTGTCCTTAGCCTCTCATCTTGGCTGTTATTGGCATATACAAAGACTTCTGACTTGTGGACATTGATTTTATATCCTGAGACATTAGAGTATTTTTTGATGACTTCCAGGAGTCTTGTGGTTGATTCATTCATGAATCAACCAAAAATTGATTCATTTCCTTCACATTGTCAAATTTCTGGGCATAGAGTTTCTGATAGTATTCAGAGATGATCTCTTGTATCTCTGTGGCATCAGTTGTAATTTCCCTTTATTATTTCTGATTGCAGTTACTAGAGATTTTACTTTTCTATTTCTAGTTAGTCTGGCCAAAGGTTTATCTATCTTATTTATTTTTTCAAAAAACCAACTCCTTGTTTCATTAATTTTCTGAATGATTCTTTTGTTTTCAATTTCATTAATCTCTGATTTAATTTTGGATATTTTCTTCTACTGTCTTTAGGCTTAGATTTTTCTTCTTTTTCCAATTCCATAAGATGGCTTGTGAGTTTGTTGATGCACTCTCCTTCTGTTTTTCGAATGTAGGCATCTAAAGCGATAAATTTTCCTTTCAGGACTGCTTGTGCTATATCCCACAGGTTTTGGTAGCTTGTGTCTTCATTATTGTTATTCTCAAGGAAGTTAATAATTTCCTCTTTTATTTCTTCCTGCACCCAACTGTCATTCAGCATAAGGTTGTTTAATTTCCATGCCTTTGTGTAAGGTTGAACGTTTTTGTTGGAGTTGAGTTCCACCTTTAGTGCCTTGTGGTCTGAGAAGATACAAGGTAAAATTTCAATTCTTTTGATTCTGTTGAGGTTTGTTTTGTGTCCTAAGATCTGATCAATTTTGGAGAATGTTCCATGGGCCAATGAGAAAAATGTATATTCTTTAGCTTTGGGATGGAGTGTTCTATATACGTCTATCAAGCACAGTTGTTTTAGGGTTTCATTTAAGTCCCTTATATCTTTGTTTAATTTCTGCTTAGAGGATCTGTCCAGCTCTGTAAGAGGAGTGTTAAAGTCCCCTGTTATTATGGTGTTATAGGATATCATATTGCT